>OLKM01001703.1:0-112174 GCA_900291075.1 Melanogrammus aeglefinus
CCTCGAAGCCTCCTGGAAGGAGCCCCGACTTACAGCTGAGCTGGCGTTGAGCGGACATGCTTCGGCCGGGCTGACCGCCTGGTCGGCACGGCCGTGGTCCAGCTGCGGGACCTGGCCGGACGCAAGACGGCCGTGTTCTGGTGCCCCCTGGGGCCTCGTATCCACATGGACGAGACGGGGCTCACGGTGGTCCGCATCCTGTCCCAGCGGCCCGCCGACGACGTGGCCAAGGAGTTTGTTAAGCTCAAGTCTGACACGCGTCCCGTGGAGGAAGGCCGCTGAATGTGTGTTTAGGATGAGTGGAAACGCCTCACCGCGGTTCTGGTGGCTGCCTTTGACAGCGGGTGTCTGTCAAAGTTAACTTTATTGTCAATTTCAAAATATGTGCCAGACATACAGAGGAATCGAAATTGCGTTTATCCCTGACCAACGGTGCAATAAGAACGAAAGGATAAAATTTGGTAAAATAAGATAAGTAAAATTTACAATAATAATATTAATAATAATAATAATAATAATATAATAATATATAATATAATATAATATAATAATAATAAAAAACGTATTTACGTTTAAGTTGGTTGGAAATGGTTCCAAATATTATCATGTAACTTTGTGGATGCATATCAAACAAAACCTTTAACGTTCACAAACAATGACAATGCCATCACAGCATATTGTTGTGATGGTTAATCTAACCAATGTGAAAGTGTGTTATTATAGCTTATGTTATATATTATCTCATGTTGATGATGTGCCAAATAATGAAAGTATCCATCACTGTTCAATGTTTACTGTGGTTCTGTGATGTGGGGTTAGGGTTAGGCTGTCTGTTGTATAGATGGGTTTGGGTCAGTCTTTCTGATTTAATCCCAACCCTTTTGAAAATGTGTTCAATATACTCACACAAAAATATTTAACATTAATATATCCCTTTGTTTATCTTGAGATGTATCCGTTTGAGATTTCAATTTTTTTTGTGAAATGGTGCATTTGAAGAAGTATGCCTTGTTGTTCTGTGTATCTCTGGATCCTGATGCAAAGGGACTTAAATAGTGTGAGATCTAACTTTTTGTTTTGTTTACAAACTCTACTGGTAATATGACTCATAATGCAATGTTCATAATCCTAAACTAAATCATTTCGTGCATTACTGCAGTAGCTGGATTTATTTATATTATTCACTCAATAAACAAACCGATAAACCTCACGTAGCCAACAAGTAAAAACGAAGGCACCAAAACGTGGACTGCTGTATTCTCACCTATCTCTGGACAGTTGCCTACCTGAGAACAAGGAACAACGATGGTGTATCCATCTGTCTGCTGCAGTGATTCAGAGTCTCTACTATCCTTAAGTTAACCTGTACATTTTTCCGTCATAGCAATACCTCCAAATGTGTTTCATGGATTAAATAACTGGAATACAAACTATCCAGACTGGTTATTTTAGCGGTGCATTGTCGGAGGAGGGAGGGAGGGAGGGAGGGCGGAAGGAAGGAAATGGGGGTGGTCGGCCTGAAGGAGGAGGAGTGTGACTGAACGAAAGCATCACAAATATTAAATAAGTTTCACCCAAGACTCGACTCAGCTCCTTCTGCACCGCTGGGCTAACGGTAAGCGCATTGCCTCTTGACCTTGGGTCGGGTATAGAGGGGGATATAGATAAAGGTTGTGTAGACAGTGGATGAGGAACGGAGAAGTGACTGATCGGGTGTATTTATCACATTGTAGCGGAACATGAGGAAGGCGCTGAGACAGGAAGCTTTCTCCTCCTCACTTCATTGTGCATCTAAGAATCTCTGAGAACTTCTGGTTCTTTTCCCTAGGCCTATTTGATAGAAGGTGAAACACCACTTAACCAAAGAGACCGAGTTGCATGACGGCACGCCTGGTTTCAATGAGCCACAATTCACTTCGAATATGAATTCTATCAATTAAGATTGGCCAATCGAGAAAACGTCATCTATAGTGAGTAAAGGCACGTCATCGAGTGATGATTCACGGAATGCGGAGAAATACAGATAAACGATTACGGACAACTTTAAAGAGCATTTTCAGCACAGCAACTCATACTTATTTTAAATAATCTCAACAAACAATAGTATAGTACCACATAAAGTAACACTGTTGCCCAGATGTGGACTGATGTTTCATCGTCATGATCTTTCATAAACTGTTCAAAGGTTTGCTTTCACAAAGTGTTCCATATGGTGTTAAATAGTTATTCTGATGAGGTAGGGGGTGATTTGGGTAGGCCTACTTGGTTGAGGGATAGAGACTAGTGGTTAGAAATTAGCAGGTTAGGGCTAGGGGATTAGAAGGTTAGAATATTGTAGATTAGGAAGGTATAAGAGGGTATTGGGTTAGGACCGGGGTTAGGGTGAGAGAATAAAGGCCTGATGGTAGCCTAATGATCTTGTAGCGTATGGGGTTAGGACCATGGTTAGGGTGAGAGGAGGAGGAGGACTAGATGTTTAGGAGGTGAGAGGGTCAGGCTTATTTGTGGAACAGCCAACATACAAGTTCAACCCTAATGTCAGGGTTAGGGTTACCCTTATAATCATTTCAGGGTGTTATCTAGTCAACAGAGCGGAGGAGACCACTGACTCTGGCTCTGTGACCCGAGAGATCAGGTGAATAATTCAGTGTTTGATTGTTTGGGAGCGCTAGAGCGTTCGGGGCTGGCATGGTCTGTTATGAAGGGACAATGGAGAAATGACTGCCTGATTTTCCATGTCAATCCTGATAATTTACCACATAACTCCAAAGGGTCTTCTTGAGAACACATGCAAAGATTTCAGTGTCACAGCGTCACCAAACATCACGATTCTTATTTTAAAGTAAAATATTTTAGATATCAAAAAAAAACCCCGTATATTACATGTTGGAGGTAGGTTGCATAATCCAAAGATGTTGAAACTCAAGTTCCTCATTCCCAGGCATAACACAGAAGTGAAATAGCCAATCCCTATCTCTATCTATACAGAGAGCAACTAATATATCAGGTATCTTGCCATAACATAGAGTAGCTGCACCAACATAGAATAATTAACCCCAACATAGAGTAACCAAACAGCATATCTTACACCAACATAGAGTTACAAACCCCAACATAGAGTAATTTACCCAAACCCAGAGTTACTGATCCCAACCTAGAATGACTAACCCCAACGTAGTGTGAAAGGTCAAATGCAGGCCTACATTGGTGGAGGCTAACAATAGAAGGTGTGATAAGATAAGCACAATATGTGGAATGCTGCTGCTCTAGGCCATTGTGGAGAAATAGATGATTTGTTGCGTACAGGTCACACAAAATTACAAAAAGATACGCGTATAGTTATTAAATAATAAAGCTGTCAATCTATAAAAAAAGTAAAAAGATAAAGAGAGTGTACTGAATGTATATTAGTTTATATTTGTGTCTTAGTAAGTTTGTAACTTGCTGACTACTACTATACTACTTGGGTTTATATATTTGATTCTAAATACATGTTGGTCTCCTTGTTAAAACAACTGTTTCCTGTCTGGGAAAACATTTTTTTTTTAACCTGCACGCACGCACACACACAGCCTTTTATGCAACACACACAGAAAAAACATTCAAGCGCACTGTTATGTTTTTTGCTCTGCTGCAAATAATGGTTAAATATTGAAGTGTAACATTATTATAAGGAGTTACTTTACTGCTTTGTTTCTGGAAGGTGAATTGGGAGGTGGGTTTAGGGAGTGGGGGTTAGGCAGTGGTCTAGTGTGGAGGCTCGTTAGGGTTAGGCAGTGGTATTAGGATTATTTGTGTCCAATGGAAAGGTATTAGTGGAGGCAGGAAATGATGCTGAAAATAATATGAGTCTGAGTAAGGGGAGAGGTGCAAGCTTGGTTTTATGAGGGAAAAATACATCATAGGTCACTGAGTCAACATACTCGTTCACTGTTTGTATCACAGCTATTTAGGGTGCAGTTCTCCAGCTGTTCTCCAGCTGTTTTTGGACACACTGCAGTGCAAGTGACTTTGTATACATAATACTGGTATACTATGTGTAGTATGAGAGAGAGAGAGAGAGAGAGAGAGAGAGAGAGAGAGAGAGAGAGAGAGAGAGAGAGAGAGAGAGAGAGAGAGAGAGAGAGAGAGAGAGAGAGAGAGAGAGAGAGAGAGAGAGAGAGAGAGAGAGAGAGAGAGAGAGAGAGAGAGAGAGAGAGAGAGAGAGAGAGAGAATTAAAAATATCTAAAATATTACATTTCACAGATATGATCGAGCGGTGAGTGAGGCCAGAGGACAAAATGTCGTTCTTCGGTATGTCCTGGAAGAGGAACAGAGAGACAGGTAAGCCATTAGTCTGTTTGATGTGCAATGTGAATGCAATTGTCCAAATTCTTCAAATCAATGTCCAATCACAGACAGAGGTAACAAACCAGGTAGACGGGTAGATCAGGCAGGCAGGGTCAATCAGGATGAATATTGCTGGTAGGTAAGGTGATATACACTAGACAATCTGGCAGTATATGACGGGGAATAAGGGGTGATATGATGATAATATGACGAATCGGAAATCTTATCTTTCTAATTCAATCTATGTAATTCGATTTTGTTGGAAGGAAAAAAGATGCCATAAAAATGGCCAAACACTGGCAGTTTGCCACACCTTGCAAAAGTTATTAAAAAGCTAATATTATATGTGTTTATAATTAGTTTTAGAGACCTTAATAAAGAAGAAATACAAAAAATATTGGAAAGTTAAGCTGCAGTAATTGAAGACGCTTTCCAATAACCCCAACGATAGGCTTTCGTCTGTTGAATCAGCAAACTGTTCCTTTAAACATAAAAACTTGTCTCATGGATGGCTTTGTGTTGACCTCTGACATCTGTGTTTTGACCAACCAGAGTTTGAGAGAAAACTTCGTGCTAATGACCGAGAGTACAACCTGTCCTTCAAGTATGCGGTGAGCATCAGTCTGTATTGCCACGGTTTTGTGTTACTGTATGTGTGCTGTGCGTGGTTTGTCTCTTTTATTGTAAATAAGCTGTTAAGTTGAACTCTAAATCGCATGCACACACACACACCCACACACGCACGCAAACTAAAAGGTTCCTACAAATGGAATGGTGTTAACATGGTTACTCCCTGGCCCTCAGACCAACGGCATTAAGACCTCGAAATACAACTTCTTCAGTTTCCTGCCACTCAACCTCTTTGAGCAGTTCCAAAGGATCGCGAACGTCTACTTCCTGTTCCTTCTGCTGCTTCAGGTACCACACCAAAAGACCCGCACCACAACATCTAGTGGTGTATCTCTTTCCTCTGTCTGGGAGTCAATAACGCTAACCAAGCTGTACGCAGAGTCACAGACACGTGGCTTCCTTATTGTATATAGAGGAAGGCCATGGTCATAGATTCATTATTTGTGTCATTATAAACAATATGTTGATTTTGTTAGATCAGTTCCACTCAATAAGGCAAGGCTGAAAACTGGATGTGCAATGGATGTGTACACGCCCCGAGTTTAAGGAAGTCTGAGGAATTTGAGGAAGCTTGATCAAAAAGTGGTTTTGCGTGTGAAGCAGGCAGTGGGTGGAAGCAGGAAATGTAGAGCAGGGTAAGTTAATCAGTCAGCAATTAGAGCTGATACTAAGAACCCTAATGTCTGAACACTGGGGCACAAGCTGACAGACAGACAGACAGACAGACAGACAGACAGACAGACAGACAGACAGACAGACAGACAGACAGACAGACAGACAGACAGACAGACAGACAGACAGACAGACAGACAGACAGACAGACAGACAGACAGACAGACAGACAGACAGACAGACAGACAGACAGACAGACAGACAGACAGACAGACAGACAGACAGACAGACAGACAGACAGACAGACAGACACTATTCAAGCCCCGCCCCAATATGGGAAATATGGACAATTTATTTGTGTTTGTCTTGATGATCTCCTCCCTCTCGTGGTGCTCTACGCCCATTTAATTTGTTGTGTGGTTGTCTTCTGGTTCACTATGGTTGTATAGTTCAATATGTATGTTTTTGTGTGTGTCTCTCCTGGTTCTCTACGGCCATGTAGTTTGTTGTTTATTTGTGTGTGTGTGAGTTTCATGGTTCCCTATGGCTGTGTAGTTTAATATGTGTGAGTGTGTGTCCTGTTTCACTATGGTTGTGTAGTTTGTTGTGTGTGTGTGTCCTGGTTCTCAATGGCTGTGTAGTATGTTTGATGTGTGTGTGTGTGTGTGTGTGTGTGTCTCCTGGTTCACTATGGTTGTGTGGTTTAATATGTGTGTGTGCGTTTGTGTGTGTGTGTGTGTGTGTGTGTGTGTGTGTGTGTGTGTGTGTGTGTGTGTGTGTGTGTGTGTTGTGTGTGTGTGTGTGTGTGATGTGTGTGTGCGTTTGTGTGTGTGTGTGTGTGTAGGTGATCCCTCAGATCTCCTCCCTGTCCTGGTTCACCACCGTCGTGCCGCTGGTCCTGGTGCTCGCTGTCACCGCAGCTAAAGACGCCACTGATGACATCGTAAGAACACAATGTGTAGACTGTGTATATAATATGAATTATGTGTTGAAATAAAGTTTATTCATGTAGTGTATCCTAAAGGCCAAGTTACACAGTGTAACACAAGTTACCCTTCTGTGTTAGCACATATGCTCAATGTGTGGAGACGTCATTATGCAGATACATGTACACGCCTTGGACCTACGCAAACATTAAGAAGTATACATACACGTACTAGATGTACTTTCAGTATGTATGTGTATACAATGTGTAATGTGTTTGTGTATGTAATGCATTACATTTCGAGCTAGCATTAATGACTATAATGTCTACATAATGTATATAATGTAGGATTAACCCTATCCCTAACCCAAGTATTTATGTAAATGATTTATATAATGTGTAGTATTAATTATGTTGAGTATATAATGTGTGCCATTAATGCATAGAATGTGGAGGGTGTAAATTATTTAGATAATTTGTAGTGTTAATGTTGTTGTGTATATAATATGTAGTAATAATGTAAATAATATGTATCATGTGTAGTATTAATGTTGTTATGAATATAATGTGTAGTAATAATGATGTTTTGTTTATTATGTCTAGTACTGATGTTATGTATATAATGTGTAGTATTAATGTAAATAATTTATTTAATATGTAGTGTTAATGGTTTTATGTATATAATGTGTAGTATAAATGATGTTATGTATATAACGTCTAGTATAAGTGTTGTTATGTAAATAATGTGTAGTATTAACGTACAATATATGTTTGGTTCTAGAATCGCCACCGGAGTGACAACCGAGTCAACAACCGTAAAGTCGAGGTGCTCATCGATGGAAAGTAAGTTAATTCACCAATTCATGTGTGATTCTGCGTGCGTGCGTGCGCGTGTGCATACATGCGCGTGCATAAAGAAACTAGCATAACATGCATGGCTTATGCTTTATGTCCCACCCCACTAAACCCATATCCAATACGTTAGTTAAACTAAGTCACCTAATGTGTCTCCTTGACTCCTTTTGTGTCTCTTGTCTCCTTGTTCCACAGGTTGTGCAGCGAGCGATGGATGGACGTCAAGGTGGGCGACATCATCAAGCTGGAGAGCAACCAGTTCATTACGGTCAGTGGATGCATATTTACATTTATCATAATCTTATAGATATTAAACAAATTTCTGATTAGAAGTCAGTCGGGCTTGTTCATATTTTGTTATTTACGAATTAGTTATTAAGTTATTGAATGAGTCAAGTTAGGACACTTTGGTAAAGTGGCCGGCTGTTTTGTGCTTTCAGGCCGATCTTCTCCTGCTCTCCAGCAGTGAACCTCTCAACCTGGTCTACGTGGAGACCGCCGAGCTGGACGGGTCAGTGTGTGTCTATAGCGGCTGTGTCTGGTCAGGGTCTAGTTTGTGTCTGTTCACGGTTTAATGTCGTCTGTGCCTGTTTCTCCTAGGTGTTAAATCTAGTTTGTCTGTTTTCTCTTTGGTGTTTAATGTAGTTTGTGTCTGTTTTCTCTTTGGTGTTTAATGTAGTTTGTGTCTGTTTTCTCTTTGGTGTTTAATGTAGTTTGTGTCTGTTTTCTCTTTGGTGTTTAATGTAGTTTGTGTCTGTTTTCTCTTTGGTGTTTAATGTAGTTTGTGTCTGTTTTCTCTTTGGTGTTTAATGTAGTTTGTGTCTGTTTTCTCTTTGGTGTTTAATCTAGTTTGTGTCTGTTTTCTCTTTGGTGTTTAATGTAGTTTGTGTATGTTTTCTCTTTGGTGTTTAATGTAGTTTGTGTCTGTTTTCTCTTTGGTGTTTAATGTAGTTTGTGTCTGTTTATCTCTTTGGTGTTTAATCTAGTTTGTGTCTGTTTTCTCTTTGGTGTTTAATGTAGTTTGTGTATGTTTTCTCTTTGGTGTTTAATGTAGTTTGTGTCTGTTTTCTCTTTGGTGTTTAATGTAGTTTGTGTCTGTTTTCTCTTTGGTGTTTAATGTAGTGTGTGTCTGTTTTCTCTTTGGTGTTTACTCTAGTTGGTGAATATTGTCTGTTTTCTGTTCAGTGTTGTATTTGAGGTCATTGGGTCGTTCTATCAAGTTCTGGTTCAATGTTTGGGATGTTTCCTCCTCTACCAGGGAGACAAACCTTAAGGTGAGACAGGCTCTGACAGTGACTGGTGCCCTGGGGGATGACATCAGCAGGCTGGCTGGCTTCAATGGTAACACTATGCACTCACGTACGCACACACAAACATACACATCAATGTACACACGCAAGCTCACGCTGTGTCTCACTGGTTTCATAGTAGTCCTACAAAATGTACCGTTATGTCAAGTGTCCTACAAGGAGATGCATCCTAAATATAGAGTGTTATTGCCTTTAACAATAACTTAATAATAACTCTCTCGCTCTCGTCTTCTCTCTCTCTCATCTTCATCTTCTCTCTCTCATCTTCATCTCTCTCCCTCTCTCTCCCCCCCTCCCTCTCTCCCCCTCTCCTCTCTCCTCTCTCTCTCCTCTCTCTCATCTTCATCTTCTCTCTCTCTCATCTTCATCTCTCCCCCTCTCTCTCTCCCCCTCCCTCTCTCTACCCCCCTCCTTCTCTCCCTCCCCTCCCTCCCTCTCTCCCTCTCCCCCTCTCTCTGTCTCTCTCTCTCTCTCTTTCTCTCTCTCAAAGGGGAGGTGTGTTGCGAGCCCCCCAACAACCGGTTGGACCACTTTACCGGCACGCTGCTGTTCGGCGACCACAAGTTCTCCCTGGACAACGGGAAGATCCTCCTGCGCGGCTGCACCCTGAGGAACACCCACTGGTGCTACGGCCTGGTGCTGTTCGGAGGTGACTGCTCTGGGTGCTGTGCATGGAAAGAATGGATGTTCACAAATCTGATGTTTATGTGTTCTGTCCGGAGCCCCAGAAGTCTAGCTGACTACGACATTTTCAGATAATAGGGATCCTTTCTAAATACATATTGTATATAATATGTCCTAGATCTATTTATTATATATTTATATTGTATAAATGTTCTATTTATCCTAGTTTGCAGCGGAAATATTAAAATAATGGGTTTAAATTGATGGGTTTCTTGATGAAGGAATGCATATTTTTTTTATTTTTTCGATATAAGATAACAAGATCACATTTTTTCATAATCGGCTATTTTTTACTCAACCGACTTTGAGTCATCCAACACATTAAAATTATTGATGACTATAATTATTGATTCTCATGGTTCTGATGTATTCATTTGAATACTGGCCAGTGCTATTGATCCAATGCAAGAGAAGAATGACGCTCAAACAAAACACAATTTAATCAAACTAAGTGGGGGTAGCTAAAAAGGCTGATAGTAACTTGTTTGTCATTTAAAAGGACCCAAACCACAGGTTTCAACCTGGAGAAGCGGTACTGATGAGAAAACATTTTTCCCTTCCTCCTTTTCTCTGCTCTCCTTTCAGGTCCAGACACCAAGCTGATGCAGAACTGTGGGAAGAACAGCTTTAAGAGGACCAGTATCGACCGTCTGATGAATGTCCTCGTTCTCTGTGTGAGGCTTTGGTCATGAGATATCTATCTATCTATCTATCTATCTATCTATCTATCTATCTATCTATCTATCTATCTATCTATCTATCTATCTATCTATCTATCTATATATCTATCTATATATATATATATATATATATATATAGATTTATTGACACACATTAGATTAAGGTTTACCTGTTATCACTATTATCACACAATTGGTTATGACATATTGATGCATATATTGATGAAGCCTTGGATGATATTACAGATTGGAGTATAAAATAATGGCATTTTGTATTCGATAAGTAAAAATTCTATAATCTATGAAAATTAAATCTTTAATAAGGTAGGAAACGGGTAGTATTAGTCTTGCTCAGGTGGGGATCCAACCTGGGACCCTTTCTGTTCAGAGTCGACCCCCCTGAGCCTCTAGACTGTAAAGGAGTCAATCCTCCAATAGATTGTAAAGGAATCAATCCTCCACTAGACTGTAAAGGAGTCAATCCCCCAGTAGAGTAAAGGAGTAAATCCCCCAGTAGAGTAAAGGAGTAAATCCCCCAGTAGAGTAAAGGAGTAAATCCCCCAGTAGAGTAAAGGAGTAAATCCCCCAGTAGAGTAAAGGAGTAAATCCCCCACCAGACCGTAAATCTAGACTGTAAAGGAGTCAATCCCCCACTAGAGCGTAAAGGAGTCAATCTCCCACTAGACTGTCTAAAGGTCTTGACCGACTGTGTAAAGTCTAGACGTTGTGGCAACCCGTCTCTGGCACAGTGCCCCTGGAGGCCAAGGGGGCAGGTTGTGGAGGCGGTGTACCACAGATTTTCAACAGATGGCGCCAGTAAGAGCATTGGTGCCAATCATTGAAATGCGGAGCACCTGAGGAGCAGGTGGGGAAGCATGCTTTAAAAAGAGAGAGACCAGTCTCCGTGGGTGACGTGATTCCACCCGGAGGAACAAGACTGTGGATTCCTCCAAAGCTGGGTTTTGTTTGGTTTAATAGTGATATATCATTTATGTTTGAATAAAAGTGCCATTTTGGCTTTAAGTAAGCTCCAGTTCGTGTGCTGATTTGAAGGAGGCGGCTCACTCACCGTGCCGAGTTGCCACAACGTACACTAGACTTTGTGAAGGAGTCAATTCCCCACTAGGCTGTGTTAAGGTCTAGACATACAGCTCTATACCTCTACATCCTGACTGGGTTCCCATGTCTCTAGATCTTTGGCGTCCTGGCCCTCATGTGTGCCATCCTGGCGGTGGGGAACTATCTGTGGGAGATCAACAAAGGATACCAGTTCAACATTTTCCTGCCCAGAGACAACGACTCGGAGGGCGCCTCCTTGTTAGCGTTCCGCACCTTCTGGTCGTACGTCATCATCCTCAACACGGTGGTCCCCATCTCGCTCTACGTCAGGTCAGTAAGAATGGGTCACATAATGCTCACTGTGGGTCCCTGTGCACTTGGTTTTCGCAAGCCCAAAATGCCCACTATACAACCAGTGACTGACTTGGACAATTATTCGACCCTCGCCTTAAATGGATTGAATGGCCCAATTACAATTTAATACAATTACTTATTATTTATTTTGAGCCACATGCTTTATATGTGTCAAGTTATTAGTGTAGTTGCTACTGCAAGCACATCTACTGTTCTTCTTAAAGGTCCCATGGCATGCTACTTCATGGATGCTTTAATATAGATATTAGTGGGCCCCTAACACAGTTTTTGAAGACGTTCCCAAAATTCAGCCGTGGTGCAAAACATTGAGCTTTCTCCAAGCATGCCGTTTCGGTGTCTGTAGCCTTAATGCAAATAAGGAGGAGAGAGGCGGGTCAAGGAGGAGCTTGGGGGTGTGGCCCTGAGCAGCTTGTGGCCACTGAACCATGCACTCTGTTTACAGTGGATGTATCGCAATGGCGGGGCGCACAGTCTTTGGCCGTGTTCTGCAAATATTCTAGAACACTCTGGGTGCTCCCGCGGGAGTCCTCGAGCACTATATCTAAATAATATGATATTATACATAGATATCTACAGTATATCATCTAATATAATCACGGCCAAAAGCTGTGCGCCTCCAGACGATATGAACGACTGTTCTAGTTCTTCCCTCTGGTTCTTCCACATCAATCTGAAGTAGACTGAACCACGACATGGAGGAGAAAGGGATTCTTGCCCGCGATTGTTGACAGGGGACCACTGCCGGTGTCACGTTAAAATTGTACCGGGGGCGAAAATTGTACCGGCCTACGTCATCGTTTGTTTACATCCTGACAACATGTTTCCAAACGACGAAATAACATAATACAGATAGCGGATCGCTATCTGTATTATGATAGATAGCGATAACAATTGTTTTTACTTGATATTTGTGTTGTATTTAATTGTTTAATCGAAACAATAAAAAAATTTGCCCGCAAAACGGGCGATCGCGGGCAAATTTTTTTATTGTTTCGATTAATCCCTTTTTATTGTTTCGATTAATCCCTTTCTCCTCCAAAAAAATTTGCCTGCGATCGCCCGTTTCGCGGACAATTTTTTTTATTGTTTCGATTAAACAATTAAATACAATACAAATATAAAGTAAAAACAATTGTTATCGCTATCTATCATAATACAGATAGCGATCCGCTATCTGTATTATGTTATTTCGTCGTTTGGAAACATGTTGTCAGGATGTAAACAAACGATGACGTAGGCCGGTACAATTTTCGCCCCCGGTACAATTTTAACGTGACACCTCCTGCAGTGGCAGTGCCAAGGCGGTGGTCCCTCGGAAGCGGGCAGCGGGGCTCAAGCGGAGTTCTCGCGAGAGCACAATTTGAATTTGCTCAGCGAGTCACTCTGGGAACAAGCAATATACTTGTGTATATTCTGGGCCTCCCCTGGCCCAGAACATTAATCAATCACATCAACGTTTCAATATAGGCGGGCCAAAAGCGTTGCTGTTTTACTGACCGGATACGGCAAGAGTCTCATCTATTGGTTAGCTCCACTGGTCTGGATACATCACCCCTTGTTTTTTTCTGATTGGTCGTAGTGTTATCCAGGGATATATTCAAATGCATGCTTGGTGCAGCCACTCAAGTTGGGCCATTTTCATTACTCGTTGCCAGACCCTACAGCTTTCTAGATGTGGATCTGGATTTCCAGGCTAAGCCTCCCTTAATTTACATCATAAAAATTACAACAAATGTTAAAGTCTCCAATTTAAAAAAAAAAAAAAAAAAGTGAACATTTTTTGAACCGTCTGTAAATCATGCCCAAAAAATAAAATAATTAATCAGCCGATACGATACACATAAAAAGCGCAAATATCGGCTGAACGATATCGGTCGGCCACTAATCTACATCAGATAATACATATTATCACGGCCAAAAGCTGCGTGCGCCTCCAGACGATATTATGAATCACAAACGACTGTCGGGTTCTCCAACGGCTGGTTCTTCCACTTCCACATCACTCTGAAGTAGACTGACCCGCACGCTGCCCGCTGCCCCATAATCCCTTCCTCCTCCATGTTCATGTACTTCAGGGAGTCAAAGCCAAAGTTCCTTTCCCCAAATTCCTCCTCAACCATGGCTGAGTTAACCCCAACTACATTCTCGTTGTGGAAATACCAGAGTTGTCAAAGAACCGACGTGTTGTCTGCCATAACACCAACAGCAGAACGGTTATCCAAATAACACAGATGTGTACAACACTTGCGTTACAGTGTGTGTAATCACACACACACACGTGGCGCACGCACGGTCGTAGCTCATTGTCGGGCCAAATTCTCTAGGCTGGCAAGGCCCCCTATGACGACGTAGGGGGCCACATTCCAAATTCAGTGCGCCTGAGCTTCCAGTTTCTCAAAGGCGAGCAGGATACCTAGTGCTCGTTTTACACCTAACGCAAGTTTTAGCCAGTGGGGGACGATAGGCAGGCTAGGGGAACTCATAAATGTTGGAAAACCTCATGAGTGAGATTTTCATGCCATGGGACTTTCAAGTTCTTTATTCCGTGTGCCTGGTTTTTGTGCAGTTATCTCATCCTGCATACTTTCATCTACAGAAACCATTCAACTATCAAAACAACCAGCTTTTTAATGACATGATGGCTCCCTCTCAGCGTTTTAACCCTTAACAACTATTTAAACTTACACTTTTTTTACAATGCAAGTCAATGGGTGGACGACAGGGCCGTCTTACACTTCAACTACTTATGACATCTAACTAAATCAATTTAACGGTTTACCTCTGTTCAAACCATTTAACATATCTACACACAGAGAAAATGTGCACTTTAAGAATCAGTTTGAGTTTCATATCGGCTTCGTTTTCAGTTGGTCTCATTGATTCACGCTGAGGTTAGAGCACGTAGGATGTGCAAGCAGTGTTGCCAGATGGGAGATTTACCATCTGCTGCATTTTAGCAAGCACAATTTCGCAGTTCGTTAGGAAATGCATTCTAGTTATTGTTGTAATGCATTGTACTGGCATGCTGTCCTGATTGGCCGGACAGGCATTTCATGAGAGCGCTATACTGTTCACAGCACAGCCTTACTGTGCGGTTCCTTACCCACCACCATTATATCAACTAGATACAAGGAGCAGAACTTTTGCCCAACCAAAATGAGCCAGTGAAAACAAGAACAAGTCGATGTTCCAAAGCACACACAAAAGTGGCTGTGCCACACAAAATTTCTTGTTCAAATGTTATTCTATTTTAATTTATTTTGGCCGGCCCTTCTGGCATTTGCCCAAAAGCAAGATGGCCATCCGGTCCCTGTGTACAACTAAAGCCCTATTACGGACTTAAAGGAAAAACTCCCCAAACCCAGAGGGAAGAAACTCTGAGACGTATCACAGATAGAGATCCCCGTCCCCGGCTGGTCAGGGTGGGAAGCAATCTGAATATGTCACCGTCACACCCTGCCTCGGGTGAAGGTCATGTAACCTTAATAAACCAGACTTTCAAACCCAAAGGATGGCAAGGTGAAGGCACACAGTTGCAAATCGGTTTTTAACAACATTTATTCCCCGAAAGTGTCAGATAAGTGCAAAACACAAATATCTGAAAATAGTAAAATAAAAACATATTCAAAACCAATTCCAAAATCAAATAATTCAATCAATTCAAATCAATAATCAAATATTCTCTGTAATAAAGCAGGCATATACTTCAAATAATCAATGTCAATAAATCAAATAATCAATTAACAAAATAAATACAAATTAAACTCAATTACTGAATGCATTTAACCATAATTTACAACATAATGGAATAATCACCTCATTAGATATTTAGCATCTCTTGGAGAGCTGAGCACCCTGTTCAACACAGACACCCTGTTCAAACACCCTGTTCAACACAGACAACCTCTTCTGGCAACAGCATACAGCAGACTGTCTGTCTGTCAGAAGGACAGCAGCTCACCCATTTTATACCCCATGGCCCCTCCCACTAGACAGGCCCAATCAACAGGGGGATTATAATACTGTGGCATTTTGCAAATCAACCATGAATAAACTCATCAAAAATACAGCATGCATGTTAAAGTTCATTTCATTTGTAGATCAGTGATTTTCACTAGTGCATTTAGGCTTGTCGCTCATTAGTGTCCAATGTCCAATGTCCTCCTTTGACACAAGGGAATATGGTTTGGCCCAAATTAGGCCAATCAGTGGCAGCAGGTGTTTCCTGACACCATATTTAAAGCCCTCAGCCCCACCCAGACTCTTTTTAGTCTGCAGTACAGAGCCATGGTGAGAGGGAGAGATTGTGTTTGTTGCTTGAATAAAGAGCTTGAATATACTGTATGCTCGAAGGTTTGCTGTTCATACACTATCCATCAATGTGCGCTATTGACTAGGCAGTTAAACAGACAGGGACAGTGGACAAACTGTCACATCCACTCTGTATGTACCCTTTTCTTGTGACTGTCATGCCTGACCACCGAGCGCCCGTCCACCATAAATGTCTTGGCCGTGCTTCCAGTGAGCATATTAAACACATAGCTAACCCATAACACTCCTCCTGGCAGAATCCTAAAGTCACTTTTTTTCTCATTTCCAAAACATAGTTCTATCTCTACCCCCGGGAACGGGTGGAAAAGTGATGTCACAGTTTGACTTTTACATTTAGCTGTAAAGTAAGCAGTAAATACAGCTCAGGGACACAGGCCAATGTCAGAGACGCCCCCCACTCTTTGAGAACCACGCCCACATGCAGGACATTTATATGCAGGGGTTGGTTTAAAATAATAATGTGATGTATTGAAAGATGGTCAACCAGAATGTTTTAAACTCTTAACGGCAGCACACACTTTCCCCATTTAAATTTTTTCTCCAAAAATATGGAAATAAAGTGATGGATGGAGGGTTCTCCTGAGGATCATTTTAAACTACTAAGTCCAGAAAAGTATATAATAACACGATTTTCACAGAGAACATACTGTATTTCATGATAATGTGTACCCTTAATTGGAATTTAAAGGGGTCGTGTTTCCAATGAGTGCGCTCACAAGGCTAATGCTATGCAGTTGCATTATAACTTCCAGCATGGGCGTCTGTACGTCTGGGTGTTCAACCCTTAAACATGGAATGTTTAATCACCATCTTGTTGGGCTCAGGTAGCATACTTTTAATTTGGCATGGTAGCTCGTAAGGATAGCTAGCAAGGCAAACATGAAGCCCCCACCCAGGGGTCTAGTTGTAACACATTGTTACAACCTTCCCACCTGATCTTTAAAACATTAAGGGCAATTCCACCTATTATGAAGCAATTCCAGTAGTAGTAGCAAAGTCCAATTTCCAGACTTTTCTGGTGGTAGGTCAAACAAGAAAGAAAAATGGATTGTGGACCAATTCCTGGGTCTAAAGAAGAGTCCTCTGTGTTTGTTCTCTGTCCTTCGAAGAGAACTGGAGGTAATTATTGAGTTATTAGCCAGTGCTGAACAAGCCATACCTTGGTTTCATTGTTCTATTCGACAGCATCCCTCTTTGTCTTCACCCTGTTTCGATATGTGCACCAGAGAGCACTCTGTCATCCTATTGGTCAACATCAAGGACGGCTTCATAGGAGTTGTCAAACTAGGCAGAAAAATGCAAACAACTTTTTCATCGTGGAGTCAAGGGCGTACCAGACGGCAAATCGCAAGCTGTAATGACAGTGTCACACTACACGGAATACAACAGCCCGATCCCATGTCCCGACGTTCAGAATCACTGGAGACACTAAACGATTGTCTGTGTCAAAAATGTGTGCCCAAATCAGGCTGAATTTGTCTGATCCCGGCATCTATAATAAGTTCAAAAACAATATCTATGCATTTAATAATACAATTAACAAATCCTAATGGGAAAAATATGTCTCTGTATTTGTAGGAATGTGCCTGTTTTCGTGAAGGCTGTTTGAAGGCTGTTTCCCCCCCCCCCCCATGATCTTAAAGAGGATCAATCGGTAGATAATCATCTGGTTAACAAATGCTTTGATTTTATTGGGGGACAGAGCGGCACTCAGAAGTGCATAAGAAGTCTGTGTTTTAGCAAAAACATCGGACTTGAGGTTGATTTCCCATGCAGGGGACTTGGCTTGCAGGCCTCTTGGAGGGACGCAGGTTGTCTTCCCATACAGGGGACTTCCCCTTGCGGAGCTCCTTGAGAGACGCAAGGGGAACTCCAATCTTAGGCCTCGGATCATTGTTAGTATGTTACTGTACCTTTTTATTGCCCAAATATATGACCATAATTGTTACAAGCTCGGATGAATCTTTATTCTACTAAGTTTATATGGATTGTGTTTGACTTGGTCCGGAATTCCCACCACACAAAGAACTCCTCAAAACTCAATAAATAAAAACGACACAACATGTTGTGAAACAGTGAAGAAGAGGTAGACCAGTGACGTAGACCAGTGGTGGATAGAGCGGTGATGTGTTCTGTGATCTGCTGGCAGTATGGAGATCATCCGGCTGGGGAACAGCTTCTACATCGACTGGGACAGGAAGATGTACGACGCCCGCAGCGACACGCCGGCCGAGGCCCGGACCACCACACTGAACGAGGAGCTGGGCCAGATCAAGTACATCTTCAGCGACAAGACAGGAACGCTCACCCAGAACATCATGACCTTCAACAAGTGCACCATCAACGGAAAGACCTACGGTGAGAGAGCAGCTGGAGAGCTCGGACCCCCAGGACCGTACTAGTCATCAACTATTGGCAGCCCCCCCCCCCCCCCATGCAGAACTAGTCTTCTGCTTGTGGCAGCCTTCAACCCGCCCCTCAGTACAGCACTAGTCCTCAACCGGCGGCAGCTTCACAGTACAGTACTAGTCTTCTACTGGTGACTGCTCCCCCAGTGTGTACATTACTGGTCTTTTGCTGGTTGAAAGTCCCCCCAGTTCAAAACTGTTCTTCTACTGGTGAAGCTCCCTCAGTACCATTGTAGTCTTGCATTTGAGTTTACACTCGTGGCAGCATGATGACAAATTTTTGATTGTCTACACTTTTTGACGGCAGAGGGTTGGGTTTAATGTTGTGTGTTCATCTGAGGATACACTGGCAGCGTTGACCAATCATCTACAGTGTTCATGACTCTGACTGACTATGTTAACATTGTAGGTAGAGACATCAGAGGATCAACAAACACAAACCAAAAGGGGGTCTCACGGTCTAAACTGGGAGCCTAGTTCATTGACATTACCCATTTTGGCTACAGTGATGATCAAATGCAAACAAACCTAAAGCTAGTAATTAAGAAATGTCTATAGGGTAAAAGTGACTAGGCTTAAGGGGTTAATGTAGAAGTGTTTTTGACTCCTGTCAGAACCAACATCTTAATAGTTAGTATAACTTTACTTTAACTTTAATCCACCACCCTGGTATGTGTCTGCAGGTGATGTGTACGACTACTTGGGACAGCGACAGGATGTTACCGAGGTGAGTTCCCTGCTCATACACGCGCTTGATGAGTTCAAACAAAATCCTTGGGATGTTTATGTATTTCATGTATTGACATGTTCCCCTGCTATCTCTTCCTACAAGAACACTGAGGTGGTGGACTTCTCCTTCAACCCCCTGGCCGACCCCAAGTTCTCCTTCTACGACCATTCTCTGGTGGAGGCGGTGAAGCTGGGGATCCCAGAGGTCCAGGGCTTCTTCAGGCTGCTGGCCCTATGCCACACGGTCATGGCTGAGGAGAAGAGCAAGGGTACGTTTGAAAAAATAAGCAGCTTTCGTTAGCAAAAGATCATCTTAACAAAGATCATCTTTGTTAACAAAGCCCAAAACAGAGTTTAATGTCCAGAGATCCAACAACTCACATAGGGCCCTATTTTAACAGTCTGAAATGCAAGTGAGAAGCGTCAAGCGCAAGTAGCTTTGTGGGCGGTTCTATGGCGATGTCGCTATTTTACCGGCGCAAAAAATGACTCTTGCGCCCGGCACACATCTAAAAAGGGTTGGTCTGAAGTGGCCTAATTACCCGTAGGTGTGGTTTGGGCGTAACGTGCAATAAACCAATGAAAGTGCCAGCTCCCATCCCCTTTAAGAGCCATGAGCGCATTTGAATCTGACGAGTTGATATTTTGACAGCGCGACTGCAGTCTCCGATGAGACAGATGCACATAAATTTCAAACTTCAAATGGCTCAGTTTATGGCCAAATAATATGGCCTAATTCACACATGGAATAAGCTTTTCTTCCACAACTTCCTCAAATAAATTTCGGCAAAGAAAACTTTTTGATATAACATATGATATGCGGTAACTGTGGTTCTATTTAATGATATACGCAATACATTATAAACATCGTTTATTATCAGTATTGTATGCATTATCGTTACCAACTTGTGTTCCTAATATGTATGTGTCCCCCCGTTAATATGCATTGCCATGGACTGTATTATGCGTTACGTTATTAGTTTGCGTGTTTAACAGATGGACGCACACACGTGCGCCCGCATTCATTAATTCTTTTACACATACACACACGCGTGCCCGCATTCATTCATTCTTTTTACCACTGTATCAGCTGCTCTTTCCCAAAGAATTTACCAAGAATGTGTGGCTAGGTAGATAAGCAAAGCATATGTGCACAAGCAACATAGGGCTTTAGTTGCAGGGGTTCCGTTTTTTTTGTGGGGGGGGGGGGGCTCTGCATTTACTCATGTCAGAAGTTCTCAACCGCTGATTTTGTATACAAAAGTTGTATAGTTTTATATAAATAATAGCTCTTAAAAAATTGCCTCGGCGACCTCATAGCTGGCATGAGTTTAACTCGACACTTGGCTCAGGATGAGGAAGAGGGGGAAGTTAAACTCTAATGCAGGCTGCCACAGGAAGTAACATTGTTGATCCTCCAGACCAGCTGGGGTACCAGGCACAGTCTCCGGACGAGGGAGCGCTGGTCACCGCCGCCAGGAACTTTGGCTTTGTGTTCCGCTCGCGGACGCCTGAAAGCATTACGATCATGGAGATGGGAAAGCAGCAATGCTACGAGCTTCTCGCCATCCTGGACTTCAACAACGTCCGCAAGAGGATGTCTGTCATCGGTGAGGTGTCAATCAATCAGCAGTTATCAGTGTCATTGGTAACGTGTTGAACGACAAGATAACATAAGAAATAGTGCTTAAAGATGTGTGTGTTGTGTGTGTGTGTGTGTGTGGTGTGTGTGTGGTGTGTGTGTTGTGTGTGTGTGTGTGTGTGTGTGTGTGTGTGTGTGTGTGTGTGTGTGTGTGTGTGTGTGTGTGTGTGTGTGTTTCCTGCGGTTGTCTGCTTCAGTCCGTAGTCCCGAAGGGAAGCTGTCTCTGTATTGCAAAGGAGCCGACTCCGTCATCTTTGAAAGACTGAACCCTTCCTGCAGAAAGCTGATGGAGGTCACCACAGAGCACCTCAACGTAAGCCTGGGGCGCACATCTATCTATCGGTCGATCAATAGATATTATAGATAGATAATATTATATATACTCTAGTATCTACTTAACTATAACTATCAGAATATCTATCTATACATCTAAGTAAGTGGATACTATAATTCTAGGTCGATTGATATAGGTAGATGGATATCAATTGATTGATTGATATATTGAGAGTTATAGTTAAGTATATATTATAATTCTAGGTAGATGGGTAGTGGCCACACAGATGCTTTCTGAAGCGTCACCATGCGTTTTGGTTGACAGGAGTTTGCTGGGGACGGTCTGCGGACGCTGGCGTTGGCCTACAAGGACGTGGATGAGGACTTCTTCAGCCGCTGGAAGCAGCAGCACCACAAGGCCAGCACCGCACTGGAGAACAGAGAGGCCCAGCTGGACCAGCTCTTTGAGGAGATGGAGACGGACCTCCTGGTGAGCCATTACACTGAGAATTACCTGCCGGCATGTGCCTCAGGAGGTAGAGCGAATGGCTGGTGTACCCAGAAGGTTGCTGGTTCGATGCCTGGCTCCTCTTAGCTGCGAGTGTTGAGATGTCCCTGAGCAAGGCACCTCACCCTGACTGCTCCTGACGAGCTGGGTGTGGCCTTGAATGGTTGACACCACCGTCGGTGTGTGAATGTTTGTAGGAATGGGTGAATGACAATATTGTAAAGCGCTTTGAGTGGCCACTGGTTAGAAAAGCACTTTATAAATGCAGTGTGTTTACCATTTACTTGATATTAAAGTTCAGATGAGGGTTTTGATTATACTTGTATTGATAAAGGGCTTTTCAGTTTAGAGATCTCAAAGTGCTGTACATTGGTAAAACAGAAGATGCAAGTCGAGCTAAAACAATAAAATGCTTTTTAGGAACTAACTAAATGCCTTCCTAATATTACATACTGCACGTGTCTTTTTGCCAGTAGGTTGAGTTAGGCGTCAACATCCCTTGGATTTTACGTCGACTACATCAGTTAGTTCATGGTCTCAACAATGAGTATAGCCGCTACATAATGTTGCCATTATAAACTGCCGTATCGCTCAAATGTGTCACTGAACACACTGAAGACTGACATAATGTATGTTTAGAACATATGCCCATGGCCCCCGTGAATGTCCTTAAATCAACTAGCATGTGACTATAATAATAATAATAATAATAATAATAATAATAATAATAATAATAATAATAATAATAATAATAATAATAATAATAATAATAATAATAATAATAATAATAATAATAATAATAATAATAATAATAATAATAATAATAATAATAATAATAATAATAATAATAATTATTATTATATTGTTATTATGTATCATGTTTCCCTAGTTCAGGGAAAAGATGTTTAGGTCAAGATATGAACGCATGAATATCAATAAGGTTAACTAAGTGTTTTGGGTAGTTACTCGGGGCGACGGCGATTGAAGACAAGCTTCAAGATGGCGTGCCCCAGACCATTGAGCAGCTGGCAAAGGCGGACATTAAGATTTGGGTTTTGACAGGAGACAAGCAAGGTAACACTTCTACATTAACCACTTAACCCTAGACCCTCTGCACTAACCCTAGACTCTACAACAACCCTAGACTCTGTGCACTAACCCTAGACTCTACAACAACCCTAGACTCTCTGCACTAACCCTAGACTCTCTACACTAACCCTAGAAAGTCTACACTTAGCGTAGACTCTCTGCACTAACCCTAGACTCTCTATACTAAACCTAGACTGTGCACTAACCCTATACTCTCTAAACTAACCCTACCCTCTCTACACCACCCCTAGACTCTACACTAACCCCAGACTCTACACTAACCTTAGAACCTCTACACTAACCCTAGACTATCTACACCAGGGGTTCTCAAAGTTTTTTTACAGCTGAGGGCCAGTTTAGGAACCCAGAATTTGACTTGAGGGCTGCCAAAGGAAAAATTGCACCGTGGGAGTAAGGTCAAGTAAGGTCTAAATCACGAAACTGAGGTTCATCCTTTCAAAGTGATGTAAAGTCGGATTAAAACTAACAAATGTAACAGGATTTAATTGAAAGCTAGAGAGAGTCGACTTTTTGCTGTTGAAATTAGTATTGATATAATAATTAAAAAAAATAACTAACCCTAGGCTCTTAACACTAACCCTGGAATCTCTACACTTACCCTAGACTCTACATTAACCCTAGACTTTCTACACTAACGCTAGCCTCTCTACATTATCCCTCCCCCCCACCCCTAACACTAACACCACTAACCTCCATCTCCCACCACTAACACTTACATAGCAGTTAACCATATCTCAGGCATGTAACCTTTTTTTCTACCTCAAGATCGAAGTCACTCCAGGGTACTCCATCACAGGCCCTCTGTGGAGATATTGTGTTGTATTTGATTGTTTTGTGACCTGATGTGTCTGATGTGTGCGGCAGAGACGGCAGAAAACATTGGCTACTCCTGCAACCTGCTGCGTGAGGAGATGAGCGATGTGTTCATCGTGTCTGGAAACACACCTGAAGAAGTCCAACAGCAACTCAGGTGAGAGGAAGGGGTTTGATAAAGGACACTATCTTTAAAGGTTTCATTAGATGACCAATGCCTCCTTATTTTGTTCTGTTCACACAGGAGTGCGTGGATGACTATGAAGCCAGATATGGCAGAAGGCATGGACTTTCTACCAGAGAAGATTCTGGGTAAAGTGGGGAGTGCCCTCAAGGATGAGGTTGCGTCTGGAGAGTATGGGCTGGTGATCAATGGGAACAGTCTGGTACGTGGAGAGGGCTAGAGATGGTGTTAGGGGTAGCGGTACTAATATAATGATTTGACTCCATTCTTGTTAACCTTTTACAAAGGACAAGATGAATCTGGTGGCTGTATAGATCCACCGGAGCAGTATCTATCCCATATACATTGTTATTTCATAAGGAGCAGTATCCATCCCATATACCCTGTCGTTTCACAGGAGTAGTATCTATCCCATAATACCCTTTTTAGTTCCACAGTAGCACTATCTCTGTCTATCCCAAAATACCCTGTATAGTCCTGTCTATAACCGTGTCCATCCCATAATACCCTGTATATTCCTGTACATCCGATAATACCCTGTATAGTCCTGTCTATAATCCATCCCATAATACCCTGTATAGTCCTGTCCATTCCATAATACCCTGAATGGTCCTGTTTATAACCGTGTCCATCCCATAATACCTTGTATATTCCTGTCCATCCCATAATACCCTGTATAGTCCTATCTATAGTCCTGTCCATCAAATAATACCATGTATAGTCCTCTCCATCCCATAATACCCTGTATAGTCCTGTCCATCCCATAATACCATGTATAGTCCTGTCCATCCCATAATACCATGTATAGTCCTGTCCATCCCATAATACCCTGTATAGTCCTGTCCATCCCATAATACCATGTATAGTCCTGTCCATCCCATAATACCCTGTATAGTCCTGTCCATCCCATAATACCCTGTATAGTCCTGTCCATCCCATAATACCCTGTATAGTCCTGTCCATCCCATAATACCATGTGTAGTCCTGTCAATCTTATAATCCCCTGTATAGTCCTGTCCATCCCATAATACCCTGTATAGTCCTGTCCATCCCATAATACCATGTATAGTCCTGTCCATCCCATAATACCCTGTATAGTCCTGTCCATCCCATAATACCCTGTATAGTCCTGTCCATCCCATAATACCCTGTATAGTCCTGTCCATCCCATAATACCCTGTATAGTCCTGTCCATCCCATAATACCCTGTATAGTCCTGTCCATCCCATAATACCCTGTATAGTCCTGTCCATCCCATAATACCATGTGTAGTCCTGTCAATCTTATAATCCCCTGTATAGTCATGTCTATGACCCTGTCCATCCCATAATATCCCAGGCATACGCTCTAGAGGAGGCCATGGAGCTGGAGTTCCTGTGGACGGCGTGCATGTGCCAGGCGGTGATTTGCTGCCGCGTCACGCCGCTGCAGAAGGCTCAGGTGGTCGAACTGGTGAAGAAATACAAGAAGGCGGTTACCCTTGCGATAGGGGATGGAGCCAACGATGTCAGCATGATCAAAGGTACCTGGGGCGGGGCTGAACGAACCCAGGTGGGGCTCGAGGCTTGGGTGGGGGTGTAGATGGACCAGAGAAGCGTAAAAGCCTTCAATTGCCATTATTGCTGGTTTCCCACGTTTTAAATACATGCGTAAACACACCTGATTTTTGGGGAAAAATTGACAGCAGATGCAGAATGAACAGTACTTCTTGTAAAAGTACTTGTAAAGTATTTCTTGTAAGAAGTAGTCAAACCCTTTTCCTCTGCAAACTCCCACCTCCGCTGATCCTCTCCAACCTCTCCACCTTGTCACCTACGTCCTCTCCACCTGTTCTCTGCCTCCTCCCCACCCTCCCCAACTCACCTCCCACCTCCCCTCCAACTCCCCTCCTCTCCACCTCCCCCTCTGCACCTTGCCCTCCCCTCTCCGCCTCCTCCTCTCCACTTCCTCCTCCCCACCTCCTCCTCTCCATCTCCCACCTCCTCCTCTCCATCTCCCCCCTCCTCTCCACCTCCCACCTCCTCCTCTCCACCCAAGCGGCCCACATCGGGGTGGGTATCTCCGGTCAGGAGGGCATGCAGGCGGTGTCGTCCAGTGACTACTCCTTCGCCCAGTTCCGCTTCCTGCAGCGCCTCCTGCTGGTGCACGGCCGCTGGTCCTACCTGCGCATGTGCAAGTTCCTGCGCTACTTCTTCTACAAGAACTTCACCTTCACCTTCGTCCACTTCTGGTTCGCCTTCTTCTGCGGCTTCTCAGCCCAGGTAAGACCCCAGTATAAACTATATGTGATATTTAGTCGCGCTATAGTAGTACTTTAGCACTACTATATTCGGCTCTTCTCTCCACAGACGGTGTACGATGAGTGGTTTATCACTCTCTATAACCTGGTCTACACAGCGCTGCCAGTGCTGGGCTTAAGTCTGTTTGATCAGGTATGTGACAGGCAAGACATGAAATCCCCATGTAAATCAATATCATACCTGTATATTCAATATGCTGGACTTTGCCTCTCCCTGCTGGTCAGGATGTGAACGACGCCTGGAGTTTCCAGCACCCTAAGCTGTATGTCCCGGGGCAGCTGAACCTGTACTTCAGCAAGATGGCCTTCTTCAAGTGTGCACTTCAAAGTGGCTTCAGCTCCCTCGTCCTCTTCTTCATCCCTTACGCGGCCATGTCGGACAGCATGAGGCAAGACGGCAAAGATCTGGGCGATTACCAGTCCTTCGCTGTGGTCACACAAACCTGCCTGCTCTTCACTGTCTGCATTCAGGTTTGCTACACATTCTATAATTTTTCATCAATTATGATTATTACATAAAATATTATTTATTACATCATACCTGCCTGCTGGTAACCGTCTGAATCCAGGCTTTCTATACATTTTCTATACACTTTTACAGACCAACATGAACAATGCATGTTCTCAATTCATGTCTGCGTCAATTTTCTGACCCTTTGTCTCCCCTCTAGTTGAGTCTGGAGATGGCCTACTGGACAGCAGTAAACACGTTGTTCATTGTGGGCAGTCTGCTGCTGTACTTTGGGGTTACGTTCACAATGTACAGCAACGGTCTGTTTCGCCTCTTCCCCTCTGCCTTCTCCTTCATCGGTGAGTGACAGTAGAGATTAACACGTTCTAATGCATAGTAATGCTACTGCTTATTTCAGTTCCAACGGTATTGCTGAAGAGGCCGTAGTTATGTTAACAACCTTTTTATGGAAGTAAATCTGTCTTGTAGGATTTTGAAAATAAAAAGCCATTGAATTTGAAGCACTGAATATTTATGCATTGAAGTAACGTATCTGGATTTTTTGCCTCTGAATTTAACGCTTTAAATGTTCAACAAATCATTTTCACCTTTATTTTTCAAAGTTACAAAATTTAACCCCACAGATGCGTCTTCTGAATCTAAATAATGCCGCGACGATTCAGGAAGTTACGTAACCTGATACAGCCCTCAGAAATAAATTAAAAAAAATTCTCGACTAGCTTTGGTCAACAAAAATGAAGAGACATTTTAGCAGTTTTATTATGTAAAACACATTTAGTCTTGTTTTTATTCGTCATTATTCGTCATGTATTTAATTATAGTTATTGTCACATGACCAGCATTTACGTTCCGTCTCATTTTCCTCGTGTGATAAAGGTTTGTTGACAGACGATATTTAGTCATAATTTTCATTGACAAAAGCAACACTACTTCCTACCTACGTTTTTAGGATAGCGTGTGTTGCATTCTCGCACCTGTGAAAGACAGACAAGATAGATTCCCTGAGTAATCAAGAGATGCCTTAATTGGTCAGAAATTAGCCAGGAGTGGTCTAAAATATAAATTGTCTAGAGGCAGGGGCAGTCAACTAAAATATATGGATATTCTCATAGAGAATTTGCCTCACTATTAGCCGATGGATTACACTTACCTTTTATTAGCAATTATTCTATTGGACTATTCCCCACTATTCCTAGGGCCTGAGGTGTATATACTACACGTGAACACTCCAAAAATAAACAAGATAACACTTTTTGCCAGGATTTATTCGTTATTCGTTATTCGTTATTCGTTTGTTAGCGGTTTATTTGTTTTTATTATGGTGACGAGACGACCGTCAAGAGCTGGAAAACATATCCTTAGTTTGAGATCTAAATCATGGGATATTGCCCAATATCCCGAGATAATGAACCAATAGTGGCTAATCGGGAGGACCGGGACAATTCCTGGTGGGCCGGTCTGACTTTTGGGCCGCGAGGGCCGGTGTTCATTATTATTTTTATTTATTATTTTGGGCCGGTCATGCCCCCCCCCCCCCCCTGACTTTGCGCAGGGGGCCGGTACGGGCCTGAAATCCTTGGGCTGAAAAAGGGTCCCACTCTGCCCCTGGTCTGAAGTCAGAAAGGATTAGGCAATAGATAAAGGATGGGTTGTCGTGACAACATTGTGTGTTTTAAGGAACCGCCAGAAACACTCTGAACCAGACCAACGTGTGGCTGACCATCCTCCTCACCTCCATCCTGTGTGTGCTCCCTGTCCTCACATACCGATTCCTCACCATCCAGCTCTGGCCAACCATTAACGATAAGGTACGGTAGAGGTATTGCTTATATTAATGTAAGTTAGGGGTAATTCTTATAGTAATGTATGTTAGGGGTATTGCTAATTGTAATATAGGTAATGCTTATGATATGTGAAAATGAATGCTTATAATGTATGTATTAGATAATGTATGTAACATGCTGTAAACAGTCAAGTTGAAGTTCAGACCTCAGTGACGACAGCAAACAATCAGCTTAAATGGAAGACAATTTTGAGAATCAGCTGCTGGCACATGACACATTCTACAGACAAAAACATTGATTCTGTAATAATAATAATAATACTATCGTAATTATGATACTCAACCTTCCGATATATGGCTGTGGCAAATCCACCCCTGGGCAAAACCAGATAACATACAGTTTATCTTGGATCAGGATGAGATGGAAACCTAGATGGGAACAGTTTGCTTGTGAACCGTGGTTCGAGGTGAGCGTTCAAGTGAATGACGTGCCGTTCTGTGTTCTGATTTGTTTGTTGACCTTTGGTGACACCTCCAGGTGATGTTTAAGGCCCGGCAGGCGAAGGCGGCCCCCCCTCCCCCGTCGAAGAGAACTCGCATACGCCGGGGGAGCTCGCGGCGCTCCGGCTACGCCTTCTCTCATGCCCAGGGCTACGGCGAGCTGGTGACGTCACGGCGCTTTCTGAGACGCCCGGCTGTGTCTCATTCGTCTCACTTCACACCGATGAAGTCCACCTCCAGCTTCATCCCCATGGGGCGGTCGGCCGGGTACAGTCCCAAAGATAGCCCCCACAACGCTAAAGCCCAAGGCGTGGAAGGCACCTCGCTGCAGATGTATCGGATCATACAGGATCAGACCTTATGAAGGGCAGATCCCACTTACATTTAGGGGATTTTGCTAACGCTTCTACCCAAAGCATCTTGCAACCATTCATTCCCACACCGACGGCGGAATGAACCATGCAAGGCTACAGTCAGCTCGTCAGGAGCAGTCAGGGTGATGTGTCATTCAACACTCGATCTAGCAACCCTCTGGTTACAGGGCAACCCGCTCTGCCTCCTGAGCCCCCCCTAGATCCCACTTCAGACACTTCAGCCTTACAGCCCAGGGAAAGGTATGGTGCTCATGATGCACTCTGAGGAACCCACAGGAAAAAACGCTTTGTGTTCATCCAAGGAAATAATGTCATTGACTACACTCAATGATGGTGATCTGTTGGTCTCTACGCTGGTTGCTATGCTGGCCTAGGGGAAGAAATGCAAGGCCTATATAGATGGAGGAACATGATGTGTTACGTTTACAGACTTCCATCAGGTATAATTGATCCTCCTCATCCTGGTTGCAATATAACCAAGTGTCGAAGCAGTGATTATCTTTGTCTTCAGCAAATACTGTATATTATAGTCCATTATTGTAGCCTATATTACTCAGTATTGGCAGCTAATGGTGCCACTGTCTTCGACCATTGTTTTTATATACCGTCCGATACATTTGTATACAGTGTTTTTATACAATCCTGACCACTGCAGCTGATTTTGTGTCCATATCGGCGATGTACAGCAGTATATTTCCATTAATCCTGACTGCAGTAGTTAAAGATGTAATCAGTGTTTCCCCAACATGCATCCAGCAGGGGACAAAACACCACAGCTGGACCCTCAATTGTTACATTGTCATTATTGTCTTTGGATACTTATTGTGTAAAAATACTGACTGCAAAATAATGTTCTGCTGTAGAAGAATAAAAACACATGCTACCTTAGGCGGCATTAGCTCATGAGTGGCTTTAGACTAAACGTCAGAACCGAAAGAGATTTTTGATCTTTATGAGACTTCTCCTGGTAAAATAAATAAAAAATAAGAAGCAACACAAAAAAAGCAAGTGACAGAAGCAACAGTATTATGGAAAACAAGAAGATAGGATGGCTCAAAATTAGACTGAAAACCATTGGCGCTTACATTAATGCCAGGGCAACTTGTCTTGCGCACATGTGCTCACATGCTATTTCCTTCTAAGTTACATTCTTATAAGACTTTGTGTGCGAATCAGCCATCAGCACTAGCTAGCGGCAGCGCACAACAGAGCACGACTGCTGGGGAAAAAATGAAGGGGAAACACTGATATACATATTTATATAGTATACAGAAATACATGACAAGAATATTGTTCATACACCAGTACAATTAATCATTTTGTATGAAAACCTTTCTCCATTGTATTAACCTTGCTATTATGTCATGGGAAAAAAATGCAGCGCATGGTGGCTGTAAACCGGGAGCGTCGCTAGCAATTGAAAACATTCGGGGCTGTAGCCCAATGTAGCAATGCATTATCGACGAGATGTGTTATGCATAGGGAAGAAAGAATACCGACGTTGAATTTGCAACAAATTATTCTAAATCTGCCCATTTATGGACATGTCAGAATTTTGCGGTTTTCACATGCTACAATGTTGCATCTGTGGCTGCTTAACCACAAAGAAGTAAACTCTACGGGGCTATTTTCATCATTATGTTTTGTTTGTTTTTTGATGGCAGAGCGATCCGGGGCTATTCCCAAAAGTTCCGGGGCTATAGCCTTGAATGCCCAGGTCTAACGACGTGCCTGCTGTAAACCAAAGACTTGCTGTAGAACAAACGTTACTGGCTTAGTAAAAGCAGGTGATGTTCATTGATGTTTCCGCCCCGTGTGTGCCTCTTGTCTTTCTGTGTGTGGGATATCTCAAAAGGTTGGGCAGGGATTTGCACCACATTTAGTGGGTTGGTCAGTTATGGGCCAAGTAACAATTGATTCACTTTGCCAGCCATTCAGCCAAAAAAGACACTGCATATCAAAGAATGAAGGATATTAAGGTTAAACAAATTTAAGTGGAGTTTAAAAGACAAGCCAACCAGGGTTAAAGATTATCTGTGAAATGTTGGATGAACTCTGGCAGGGAGAAGACATTCCCCACACCAACACAGGGATTCATGCTGATAAAGTCATCCAGGTTCATCACCGACTCTAAGTAGAAGAGAAGACAGAAGAACGGTCAGATGTAAGTACCCCAAGCACAGACTGAGACATGGTGGAGCACAACTACTCCAGGGTTGTGGATCAAGGTTAGCAAAAAGAAGTTCAGGGTAGTTGGTTTGGCTATAGTGCCTAACCCTCTAGTAACAAATCACTCCAAGTCTCAGTTAAAACCTTGTTTCATCAAACATTATGAGGGCTTGCCTTTCCATGATTTTTTGGTGTGTGTGTTTATCAATGACAAGACACACGGGCCTTGTGAATAGCCATTAGAAGCTCTTAAGAGTGTAGAAGAATAACTAGTCATGTGCTCCTACTTGGAGTTTATATATTTGATATTTATGATTGTCTTTGGGTTCGTTGGAGGTCAGAGGTCACCTGGTGTCTGGATGCAGGGGTAGGGAGGTGGGGGCTTCTGCCACACTCCGGCCAGCTTCATGTGTGAGCGGTCCGACGCGAAGGTCTTGAGGAACACCTCGGCAGGGATGACCCTCACCTTCCTAAACAGGGTGGAAGCAGCTAGGTTAGCGTTAGCTGGTATAGCCTTCCTAAACAGGGTGGAGGCGGCTAGGTTAGCATTAGCTGGGATAGCCTTCCTAAACAGGGTGGAGGCGGCTAGGTTAGCATTAGCTGGTATAGCCTTCCTAAACAGGGTGGAGGCAGCTGGGCAATGATAAGCAGGCTGAAGGTAGCTAGGTTAGCGTTATCAGGGATAACCTTCCTAAACAGGGTGGAGGCACCTTAGTTAAACTCATTCTAGTCCCAGCCTCCTCTGTTCTTCTTCATTACGTCACCATTTGACATTTCCTGAAGGTCTGGTATATTGAGTTAAGTAAAGTCTTAGATGGTGCTAGTATCTGATGACTAATTGGCGCTACCTCCAGAAGGCTGGTTTGAGTCCCTTGTCCGAACGGAAGGCCCGCTCAGCGTAGAGCTGCAGGTCGCAGGGACAAGCCAGCACAGAGTCCAGGTCATAGATGAAGCTCTGCCCCCATTGGCTGCTCTTATGGAGCAGAATCACATGATAGTCCTAGAAACAAATACAACATGCAGAGTTGAAGCACACAAGTTGGCTAAACTGTTGGCAGATAGCACTAACAACTTTGACTTGTCACCGTGGCACAACACATCAGATAACATAACGGTGACTGTGTAAACCAAGCTATGATGTACAACTTTGAAGTGATTGGTAGTTGATATTTGCATGATTTTTTTCTTGATTCTAAATTTTGACTCTCTCAACTTATAAACTATATCCACATGGTGTTGAATATAGTACAGGCAACTGCAATGAGTTAAATGTAATGAATACCCAAATCACAGGTTCATTTCCTGGGCCGGATTTCTGCTTCCAGAGAGGAACCTGTTGTATTACAAACACAATTGAAGATTTAAAATCAATGACACCAAATGCAGAATCATACAGTTGCATATACTTATTTTAATAATTTCCCCATGGCAATCTTAACATCTCACGTCATTCATAATTTCTTCCACACTAATATATTACTTCCACATTAATATATTACTCCCATGCAAGTATACTTCCATATTAATATATTACTTCCATACTAACATATTTCTTCCACATTGATATATTACTTCCATATTCATAATTATGTCTTACCGTTCTCCTCTCATTGGATATGAACACTGCATACACCTCTCTGAGCAAGTCAGGGGTCTGGGCGTTGACAAATTCACACAGCTTCCACACATTTTCTTCACTGTTGAATTTGAATTATACATTACAACATCAGCTTGAATACTATAATGAGCATGATATATCATCATTGTTAATATATAATTATTATAAAAGGTTGTATATTACCAGTAGCAGCTCGTATAAACGCAGCTATCTCTGGAGGAAGTGATGCTTTGGTAGCCCTCCCGTTGCATCACTAAACCCCATCAATCGAAACTAACGACCAGACATAAACAATATTAATTGTATCGATGATGATAAGTATCTTAGTTATTTTAATAATAACAATTCAACTATTGGTTTGAGTAGTTGTTGTGCTCCATGCTTTTGTGTTGCATTATTAAAAGTCAGACGGGAAGTTGATTGTCGCCATGTTTTGGTGTTACGCTATAAACTGTCCGGCGGATGATTGCTTATTGTGGCTGTTCGTTATCTGATCGCTTCGTGCGCTAATATTAATGTTTTATCAAATATAGTAATTGTATGTTTGAACAAGGGTCATTTCAATTAAAAAAAAAATAGGCCATGTAATCTTGTAAACCAAATAGATTGCCTAAATGGGTGCGTTTCACTGCGCCGTATGCAGACAGACATTCTTCTGTGGAAAGAAGCACATCTTCGGGAAGAGCCACCAAAGCCGTCTGAAAGTTGTGATCCTCAAATTCATAGAGAAGGTAAAACGATTATTCACACACCAGAAGCAGGCGCAAGGTTTGACCAAAACAAGTCTGGATTCACGTTGTTTATATTCTGACAATTCCATCTTGAGCATGCAGCGTCGATCTGGTCTCCTAGCCAGGCTGCTTGCAGATCTAGACAAGCTGGAGAGAGTAACAGCGAAGAGTTAGCGAGCTGATTCAGAACTGGGGAACCAACCCTATGGTTAGAGGATCAGATCGCTGAATCTGCCGTCCCCATTCTACAGGCGTAGCCGTGGGGACATGATTGAGACGTACAAGATCCTGACCGGCAAAGTGGACACTCCAAACCATGTACCCCTTAGACTAGCTGTACCACGAAGAACCCACCCATACATTCCTTTCCCATTATAATATATGGTGCGAACAACAAGTCTATCTAGTCTTTACCATGTCTGAATCCTCCTTTCATGTATTGCGTTTCTACCACATCATTTGCTGATTAATTTATTTGCATTAACCAGCAGGTCTGTCTAATAAAGTGCACAATGAGATAACATGACATGCAAACACCTGGAAACGACCGGTCTAAGTAATTGTGTGTGTGTGTGTGTGTGTGTGTGTGTGTGTGTGTGTGTGTGTGTGTGTGTGTGTGTGTGTGTGTGTGTGTGTGTGTGTGTGTGTGTGTGTGTGTGTGTGTGTGTGTGTGTGTGTGTGTGTGTGTGTGTGTAATCATGCAATTCATTGTGTTCTAGGTGAAGGAGGCCAGACGAATGATTAAGTCCCCCCAGGTGGAGAGGTTTGATGGGACCAAGCATGGAGGGACCTTCTGGTGTTACTGTTGTGGAATTGAAATGGAGAGAAACGTCACCGACGGCAACGTGGTTGTTTTACACGGGGGCTTGTTGGAGCACATGGCTACGTGAGAGATGTTTTATCCCAAGGCTTTCCCAAACGCAGTCTACGGTCATTATCCATACGTTTTACATTTCTTTGCATTTTCTTTTTTTTTTAGACCCGAACACAAGAAGAACACCCAGAGGTTTTGGTGGGAGTACAAGGCCGACCCTAAACTTATGGATAAGGTCCTCATCACAACTGAGGCCACTGACAGGTATTGATTTATCTGTTCTGTGGCTTAAGGTGTGTGGAAATTTTCTTTATTCAACATCTACACTTCCTGTTTAGATTTAAAGCGGAGGTGGATAAAGCGTTGGCCTCTTATGTGGAGCAGGAGGATACAGTCCTTCTACAGGTAATATACTCTGTTTCTCAAGCATGATCCATTCAGTCCATTGGCGAGTCAGTAGATCAATTCCTGTTTCAATGCTCGCTTAACCCTGGCCAGAGAGATTGTCTTCCTCTGAGCTGTTACTATATTTGTATTTAGGCCTATTCTCTGTTTATTTCTAACCAGTTTGAGGCTAGACTTGCTGAGCCTGTGAGGGATTATGCCCATTTGTAAGAGGCCCTACAAGGACATGGAGATGGGAGGAAATTCATGGCATCATTAAAATAACATCCAACACGTCACAGGGGATTATTTTGTGCCCTGGTAAAGTCCCGCCCTCCAACAGCAGTTTGACAGCCTATGCAAACACACCAATTTTGTCGGGTAGTATACCTACCTATATGAGTTAGGGGCTAGGCTAAGGTGGTTTCGAGTTATGATTAATAGGACGGTATTACATCTTTATATGTCATCATAAATCTATAGATTGGTTTCAACAGTTTGAAGTAGTTTTACACAGATATATTTTTTTTACACAGAATTCCTGCAGATTTAACTTCACTATCTCAATTTTAAAGATAAAATGGGATATTGTGATTTGATATCTGCTCATGTTCGGCTTTCCTGAGAAAACTGCCACCTGATTGTTGAAGTTCTAGCTAAGATTTTTGAGAGCCAGTTTTTATTTATTTTTAGTTATTGGTTATGATAATGATAATAATAATAATAATAATAATAATAATAATAATAATAATGTATTTATTTGTTCTACAGCACACACATATGATCCAGTGCCAGGAGAGGCATCGCCTGGAGGTTCTCCAGTCCTTTACAGAGGTTTGTCTCCATGGTTACCATGGCAGTATCCATCCCAGTATCTGTCCCAAACTTGTTCAGATGAGTTTCTTTGTGGTTTGCACCTGTTCACCTTAATTCCAAAGAAGTGTTGTGGTGTGTTTCCTCCATGCTTTACACCTGAGTGGTTACCATGGTAACTCTAGCTGTAGCGGGTTAGCTTATCAGAGCCAGTTTTCAATGGATTTGAAGGAGAACAAAATATTCTTTATTTATCCCCAAGGGTTAACTCATTCTCTGCATTAAACCCATTCTGCAGAGAACTGTAGCGCCCTGCAACCAACTCCAGTTTTGAATGCACTTGCCTTGGTTACGGGCAGACACCACTTTCTCAGTAGTAGAATATTGTTTAATGTATTCAATTATAAAGCATGCGCGCCTGTGTGTGTGTGTGTGTGTATACGTACATCCTTGCGTCCTGTTGATCATTCCTGAACACACACATCAGCCTGAGGTTGAGCAGGAGCTGTCGAACGGAGGTCCGAGTCAAGGGACGCCTGTGGAGGAGGCTGCTGGGTAAGACTACACTAGGTGGTTAATACATTGCATTTACCAAGAAAACAGTCTAGTTTAACATATTGCCTCTATACTTATATACCACTGGTAGTCTTGTTAACGCATCACCTCTAGAGTAATTAATTAGCCTAGCTGAATGATGTCCACTGGTTATACCCCTGAGCTGTTCAATTGCTGTGTTTGTTTCTGTCCGCTAGACCTCTGGGATCAAAGGAGCGCGCTGGGCCCAGCTGGGTGAAAGCAAAGGCTGACGGGGCGGGACCAGGGAAAGGCCTGACGTTCATTGGTCATCAGGTACATGGACATTGACTTTGGCTGAGGAGGTTTTTCAAATGAGTTTAGACATCGTGAAATAACATCCAGCACATCTTTCCAAAGAACATGTGATGGGTTTAGAGATGAGTCCAATTATATTAAGTCAAGGAGTTTGGTGGTATAAAATATATTTATTTAGAGCAGAAGTTAGGGTCAGGGTGGAAAAAACATGTTCTGAAAGTAAATTGGTCCTTCACCAAGACATAATCAATCAAATGCTGGAGGGTTTGGGGAACATTTATTAATATGAATAGATATTGTGAATAAATGTGAATTCATATTTGTAGAGAAATAGAGCACAGTACAATGATGGGTAACAGGTTCAGAGCGTTATCTTAACAGATATCTGCAAGCCTGAAATAACAGAACTTTTTTTTCTCACAGGATCCTTCAAACGATGGAAATGTTCACACAGGTAACAAACCTTCTGTAACAATGGCAAATGTTTTTTTTACATTTGAGCAAATGCTTGAAACGTGTTTGCTTTCTAATTTCTTACTGTTTGATTAAATTGTATTACCATAGTACATTTTATACACAAGTAAATTATATAGAGTTCACATTGAGGAATAAAATGTATTGAGAACTGAAATGCAGTCAGGATACTGTCCTACTACATCTCGCGCCCACTCACCAAATAAGATCACCCACTCCTAGGCAAACATGGACCAGTTCAGGCTCCTGAATGAGCTCGAGCCGTCTTGTCTGCAATATCTGGATAATTTAGTCCGGATAGTAAAGTATTACATTATTGTAAACTGCACTACTACCAGTGTGCACTACGTTTCCTCTGCACATGATGCAGAATGCGGCAGTGAGAGCCTAATTTTCAACCAACACAAATATAGACAAGTGCAACGGTTAACAAATTCACATGTCCAAATAGACACCTAGTACGGTTAAACTGTGTGTGTGTGTGTGTGTGTGTGTGTGTGTGTGTGTGTGTGTGTGTGTGTGTGTGTGTGTGTGTGTGTGTGTGTGTGTGTGTGTGTGTGTGTGTGTGTGTGTGTGTGTGTGTGTGTGTGTTGGGCTCGACCACTTTGCAAATGTGTATTGGTCTGGAACCCCCCCCCCCCCCCCCAAGTTCATTTTCGATTTTACAAGGGGCAAAGACCAAAATGCCTCTGGACGCAATTGGAAAGACGTACAACCAGTCAGAGCAAAGAACTGTGTGACACATCAGGGGCAGCCATCGTGGTTGTTTATGAAAAGGCCTTAACGATGCTGCCATAGAGCGCTCCTCTGTAGAGTCGTCGTATTGATTCTGCCCCATAGTCAATCAGCAGTTTGTGTGTGGCCCGATAACCATATCTGCTAGAACCTGTCTGAGCGATATCAATGTTGATCTATTTATAAACTGTCTTTATAGGGGCACTCCCCCCGTGGCTTCAAGGTGATCCCCTAAAGGAGGGTTCAGAAGGAGCAGAGGTCGGCCCAAGCCTCCAAGACTTTCTCAAACACAGTAAGAGATGTTTAACCCGAATCCTACTACCCTTACTCATCCTAGGCCCCTCCGGGAATTGTCCCTGTTATAAGCAGAGTGTGTTTTCCCGGCTCTGCTAATCCTAATGCCCTGGCCGCTATTCCACAACTCCTAAAGTATCTGGAAGGCAGTTTTTCATTGAAGAGTTTCTGTTAGACTTTGTACTTTGTGTTTCCAGAAGAGTTTCTGTCATACCTTGTACTTTGTGTTTCGGGAGGAGTTTCTATAATACCTTGTACTTTGTGTTTCCAGAAGAGTTTCTATAATACCTTGTACTTTGTGTTTCCAGAAGAGTTTCTGTAATACCTTGTACTTTGTTTCGGGAGGAGTTTCTGTAATACCTTGTACTTTGTTTCGGGAGGAGTTTCTGTAATACCTTGTACTTTGTGTTTCGGGAGGAGTTTCTTTAATACCTTGTGTTTGTGTTTCCAGAAGAGTTTCTGTAATACCTTGTACTTTGTTTCGGGAGGAGTTTCTTTAATACCTTGTGTTTGTGTTTCCAGAAGAGTTTCTGTAATACCTTGTACTTTGTTTCGGGAGGAGTTTCTTTAATACCTTGTGTTTGTGTTTCCAGAAGAGCAGGAGAAGGTTAGGAAGCTTCCTCCTAACCGAGTGGGAGCTAACTTTGACCACAGCTCCCAGACCAACGCCGACTGGCTGCCGTCGTTCGGCCGCGTGTGGAACAGTGGGAGGCGATGGCAGTCGAGGTGGGATCCAGTGCATCTATCTAGCTTGTATAATCAATATAAAATGTTATTTAATAAAAGACTTAAGATAATATATAATGTTTAGAACATCTTGTATGATGTAATGCTACGACTAGATTGAAAATGCGTACAAATTCCAATGCAGACATTTCAGACGGATAAAGACTTTAAACCATTGGCATCTAGGTGTGGGACTGAATATTAGATTATGCGTTCTTCACGGTCATTCGGATCATATTCATAATCATAAGATGTAAATGATGTCATGAGGTACTTTGTCTCTTGATAATTTAGGACTGATGGTTTTTGTTTCTTCAACAGGAACCAATTTAGAGAAGAAGAAGGTAAAAAGAAGAGAGAAAAGCAGGGAGAATCCGGGGACTCAAAGAGAATGAGGCCCAATCCATAACAGCAAAGCTTATAACCAGTGGCCCGCCTAGAGGACGTCCTTACACTCCACGATATGGACATGTATATAGGTTCTACAGTTTGAATTATTTTACAGCAGAACTCCTGCAGACTTAACTGAACTAACTTCATTTTACTAGTAGATTCAGTGGAATAAAGTGATTGGAAATCTGCTCATCGTCTGCCTTTTCGGGGAGGGGACCGAATAGTATGAAGAACCATTTGAACAACTAGATAATTATTTTTTGAAAAAGTATTTCATCCGTTTTTTAAACAGGTGTTAGTAAGAAACAGCACCAGTTGCTGTAAAAGTTTGGAATCTTTGGACAAGATACAGCACACTTTGATACTTGTTTATCGTCAACCACGATATCTCATTAATGAGGCGAGCCAATATTGGTTTTCCCGAGCCAGCTTTTTCTTTTCAGATCCTATTTTACAGAAGGAAAGCAATGTGTGCAATTTGATGGCATAACTACATGTACAGTATACTATCTGTCTAGAAGGGGGCGCTAGAGGGGTCTGCACTGGGACCTCTGGTGCTGATAACCACATACATCAGGGATATTGGGAAAGATATTTTATGCTGAAGATAGTTGATAATCTTTTTGCAGCCCTGGGGAAATGGCATCAGCTTTTCTTTATTTTAATGTCCACCACCAAGAATAGGCTGAATAAAGACTGGAGGCATAAGCAGTGGCGTGTGTGTGTGTGTGTAAGGTCTGTCTCACTTGTATTCATTTTAGGGCTGAACGATTTGGGGAAATAATCTAATTGCGATTATTTTGACCAATATTGCGATTGCGGTTTAATGCGCATATATAAAATATATAATTTAAGTTCCTTATGCTGTGTATTATTCACTAAAATAAAAATAAATCATTCTTTAGTATGACTAACACAATCATTGAAATTCAGTCAACATAAAAATGCTCTTTCTTTAGAGGATTCTTTAGTTTAATTTATATTGTCAACTTCTTTATTAAACTATTGAATTGTAAAATCAAAATGCAAATAAATGAATCGTACTGATTTCCAGTCAGTAACGGTAACATATCAAAAAAGCATTTTAAATTATTTTTTAAATCGCAGCCATTGTGATTTGCATACCACGATCTATTACATTGCAATTTCGATTTGAATTAAATTAATCATTCAGCCCTAATTCATTTTACTCAGCACAGCAGTCAGGAAGCCATTTAAAGCTATAATAAACTGCGTATTTTGTATATTTATGTAAAGCATTATGCAAAAATTTGCATGCACAATAAAGCATACAAAAAAATATGCCTTGCGCTACGCCCACATTTTGCCTTTCCCTCTGGGCTAAGCCCCGGATATTTCAGAAACCTAGAAACGCCCCTGGGCATAAGTAATCGCAAAAACTAAAAAGCCGTGGATTGGGGTCTTACTCGTCAGACACATCTGTCCTTTTGTATCTTTATGTATATTACAATAATAAAAAATAACTTTTAGATCTGGATTTGTCTAGAAATCGTTAACCATGCTTTATGATCAACATCCCCAGGTGTTTGCACATAAAGCATAAGCATTATGCATTAAGCCCAGACGCCAAAGAGGTTTTTCGGTCAAGTAGAACACAGACTCTATGCCGTGTCACCACCTTTGGCTGACTGTGACAAACAGCCAACAAACTGACTGTCAACTTTAATACCAGCTCGCGTGATCAGTTTTCGCGCAGAGCGTTGCGTGCGCGCTCAACCTCTACTTGTAATTAACAGGGGTAATTGTTCAATGGAAAGTGTAGTATACTATGCATGCAAATACTACTATTACTACTATTGGTTAGTTGAATATAATAATCTTCATTAAGATTAAACATCTCTTCCAGTGTCCAGGCCAAGACAGGCTGCAGTAGCCTACAGTCACACATAGCATACACACAAAACATAAGAAAACTAAAACAGTCTGCAGGGGGAAGGGGGATATCAATATCGCAAGACATTTCGGCAGGCTCAAGGAGGAGAGTTATATTAAGTTTGAGCAACAAAGTGTTGTCTTGTGGTGGACTCTATAGACACAATTTACCATACTGTGTTATTGACATGTTTTTGTTGTGTTATAGGGACACTGTCTCTTTAAGATCACGTCACGTGTGCTGATATGCCGGTCGGCGTGATGTTTGAACTTAACGTTTTTTATATGATAAAAATGAACGACCTGCCGTTGCTTGTCAAGGTGATAAATTGTCTCTTCCCTTCTTTTATCGCAATTTATTGACAGAACGTCTTACCTGGGCGAGTGTCGCTGCGGTGTGTGCGCGTGCGTGTGTGTTCTTACCTGCACGTGTGTCGATGTCAGAGCCTTTATGTTTAAGGGTGAGGGTCGCTGCGGTGTGTGCGCTTTTAGGTAAAACATAACGCCTTACCTCGGCGACTGTGTTGCTGCCTTTGTCTTGATGTGCGGTGTGTGCCCATGTGCGTGTGTATGTGGGTGCTTGCGGTGTATGTATGCGTGTGCTGTGTGTGAATTTGTGTGAGCTGCAGGCTGCTTGGCACATGGGCACATGAGTAACTTGAGTGAACTGGTGCGACAGGCCTTGCTATTATAGTAGTACGATTTGCCAAAATGATTAACATAGAAAGTAATTCATGGATTTTACAGCCTTTGATTCATGTTATTTGGGCCCTGATTTGTAAATCCACAGTTAGGGTTAGGACAGGCTGACTAGCCGGCAGATTTGTGGCAGCCCTCCATATTTGTTAATTTTGGACTCTTCTTTAGTAATACTGACACTTATCGTGTTTTAGAGCATGTCATTTTTCTAACGTTATTTGCGCGTTCCGTTGACTCACTCAACATGAGTCCTGCTAAGGCCCCCTGTTGGCGAGGCTCGGGGCTGTAGCCCCTAAAGCCTATTTTCTTAATCCGGCCCTGGTCCTCCGTCATGGTCCGGGCGCCCGGCTCCTTCTGTCAGTCTGTCAGTAACCATTTTATCGTGTTTGAGGTTGTAGGGTTTGTTTTACCGCTTACTGTAGAAGCATCTTGTCTAAACACAGTTTTTTAACAGTGATTTTTTATAATAAGTTGTGATTATTATGATTATAGCCTAATATCGATGCTTATTTATTATATAATTATTACTTATTTATTTGACTGAGGGGGTTAGTTTGTTGTTTGTTGCTTGTGGTTATGGCTTGTGAATAAGTTACTCTTATTTTTAGACCATTACAGACCCAGTGCACGGTAGCCTATTAAGCATTGTGTGATTATTTTGTTGAGTACGGTTTTTTATTTTCCCAGGTCCTCCATTGGGACATGGAAACCTGACACCCTGCTGGTGTCCAGGTGGTGGACCTGGGCGTCGTCCGAGTGGTGGACGCCAATACCTGACTCTGTTGGTCGGCCCGCTGTGGTACCTGTCCCCTGAGGCTCTGACAGGAGATTGCTTCTGCCCCAACTGAGTATCCTCAATGGAAGGCACGGCTCCAGACACAAATCTAAGCATGCATGTTTTTTTAAAAAAAGAGTATGGCATGCCTTTATTGCCGAGTAGTACCATGTTTTACTTTTAATTTCCGGTATCATGATGTGTGGGGCATTGGGTGCACAATAAACATCGGCCAAGTCCACATCATTCATTACAGGCTTCACATTCTTCTCTCAGTTATATTAATTACTAAGTTCATGATGATGTTGGTAATGAGGAAGATGATTATCTTGATATTATCGTCATGGCGATTGATTGTCCTAGTGATTGAAGGAAGTTTCTGTCATTTGATTTTTTTCAAGTATCCAGGAACAGCCTTCGAACACGAAGTTGCCAGATGAATCAGTGTGGTGCGACAGCTGTAGTTTCAGATCCAACCAAGTGTTGTTCGAAGGATCAATTGTTCTCCTTTTGTATCAGAAATCTCCAGAAGAGACTCACCTGTCATATCCCTCATGTCACGGAGGCTGGCTAGATCAGTTAAACAGATATACTGCCAAAATTGTTCTAGTTATGGGGCCAAATGTCTTTTATAAGTAGAATCAAAGTTAATCAAACATACTTAAATAAGTAGTGAGAACATTACCAAATATAGACAGTGTGTATCTGTGGTGCACGTGTTGTCTGATTTCCTGAAATTGGTGTCAGTTTTTTTAATTCTGCCTCTGTTGCGTTTTTCTACTGTGACCTGTTCAGAGTCCCTCATGAGTTGGCGGAGATGGTCCGACTGACCAACATGGGGCTCTGCTAACACAGCCGATCGTCTAGAAAGAATGACCAAACTGAACATCTCGTATCCATTAACCATAATCTACAATCATCAATAATGAAATGCCAGTTAATGGAAATATGACGAAATAAGTATCATCTTTCTGGCCTAAAATGGTCATGGCCAATTTACTCTGACCATATTTCTCCACTCAATATTTAACAAGTCGATTAGCTCTTCTGGTAACGACAAGGTTCCCCTGTACTGATCTCATTTGATTCTTCATAAACTCACACCCTTTTACTCATCATAGTACGGTCGCATTAAGTTCCTTTACCCCAATGAGAACCATTTCATTTAGATTTTTATTATCATCACATGGAATATTGACAATATGAGCTTTTTAAACAGAAGACACATACTTTATTCATCCATGGGAGGAACTTTCTCACGTGAACCAATATTGTTGTGGTGTTTAAAAACTGGTTGTGTCATATTGTAACATAGGACTCCTGACAAGTGTTGAATAGTTTTGCATAGCTCCACCAATGTGGCATTATTGGTTATACTTAGTTCCTAGTGCAGACCCAGAGCTAAAACCAACAACCCGGCATTTAGTTAGAAGTGGCAAACACGTGATAAAGCATGACCTTAGGTTCCAGTACGGCGTGATGGATGGAAAGTGACAGGCACCTTCGACTAGAAATATCAAAGAAAATACCTATTTAGGGTCATCCCTTCATTTATCATCATATGGAAAGAGGGAAGCACCAAAGTATAGAGTACATTTAATCTGTGTCTAAAGATATATCTTAAAGAACCTGGAGGGGTCGGTGTTAACTGTTTTTCAAGACTACTGACGACTGATATTACCCAACCACTTCCTGTATGCGAGGGCAAAGCGTCTCTGCTCCGAGTGGCCACAGTCATCAAGTAGAATGGAAACAAAGCTGTGCTCAGCGGTGAGGGCCAGAGAGCCGGACACCAGAGGACCTCCCTTGAGTTGCTTGGCATTGCGTGGGTCTGGTGGCCCGTCTACCTCCATGGCATCACCACACGGCAGTCCGTTGATGCTCCCTTCAACGCTGCTGAACGCCTGTCCATTATCCTTCGAAATACTCAAATGCAACCCATTGCCTTCATTGGTGTTGCAGGGGAAATGTGGATGGTCCCGTCTCCATTGGTGCCACAAAAAGACCACCTGCCTCCTGAGGTGAAGAAACGTCAAATATTATCACAATGTCAAACACATCAGACCGGCTAGGCCATGCAGATTCTCAGGAGGGAATATAATTACAAATACATTTAGAGCATTTAGCAGACGCTTTTACCCAAAGCGACTTACAATAATTGCATTTGTCAGAAGAAGGAGAAAATATACGGCTGTCGGTACAGTAAGGATGTTCTTAGAGGCAAGTGCCAAGCACTAACAATCGCTAGGTTAACCCATTCCCTGTAAACAACAAGCTAGCTGGGAGATGATGCTAGAATATATCAATGTATTCTGAACGGAACCCTGCTCTCTTGCATGAGCGTTCGTACCTGTGACACCAAAGAGCCTCATGGCCGGGGTAGGAGTGGATGAGCTCTGAACAGAACTCCATCTCCAGGTCAAACAGCTGTGCTATCGTCCCGACGCCCGGCTGTCCGTCTTTACTGGATGGGTCCGACCCGAATGCCGCCCTGGTTTCCGCGAGGCGCGCACTCGGGCTGGTCGTTGTAGTGCCTTGTTGATGGAGAGTGGTAGCTGCGGTGGACGCGTGGGGGGCTTTGCAGAGCTCCGTTAAAAGGGCCTGAAGCAGGAACTGCCGGTAGTGGAAGCCGCTGTGGTCTGAGACGTGCATAGAAACCCATCGGCGCATGGAGGAGAACTCCTCGAGGAAAACCTGATGGAAGTGGGGAAAGAAAAGGAGATGGATAATCTTTATTTATGCCCAACGCTACATTTTCTTAATGTAACCAGCTTCATTTTCCGTTTTAACAGATTGCAAAAGGGACGTTTTGTGTATTTATATATTAGGGGTCTATGTTAATAGGGGACCTTTTCCATGTATAGGGTGGGACGTGCCTTGGAACCACTCTGAAGGTTGTCAAGCTCGGTGTGGCTTGTGACAGATCTGTGCGTTTAAACTGGTAAAGCATACCAGCGCAGCATGATTCGGCGTGGCAAAACGGGCATATGGAAAAAGGCCATTGGATGAGAAACGTATACTACACTTGATTTCCTTCATTTTACCTACTACTATATATGGTATATTAATGAAATTGATAACCAAAATCAGAAATTGTACTTCATTATTAAAAAAGAAAAAGAAAGCGCCATGTACCTCAACATTGTCTTTTGCTATGTGCTGCAGCACCCAGATACGATGGGACCAGGCATTATAGTTGCTGGGGTAGCGGCCGGCTGCCTCAGAACACACGCTCATCTCTTGGTGAAGGAGTTTTGCTTGATGCGTGCAAAGGTTTTGGCCGCTTCCCATGGCTTCAGTACGGCACAGATAGCCCTCACACTGCTCCTTCCTACAGCCCTTCTGTGCACAACACTGCTGAAGGACCTGCAGAATCACCCAGCGTCTGAAAAGGAAGATTGGGTTCAAATGTTAGAATGAATTTAAGTTATTTATTTTTTTATTATCCCTAATGCCGATTCAATGTTACCAATGGTTACCAATGGCTGCTTGAAACCAATTTAAGTCACTGGTACGTGCCTATAGTGCTGCCAATGGCTTCGGCCCGTCCTACTATCGACATCATGGCCAAACCATAAACCCCAGCCTGTCCAGCACGTCACTCAATGACTGCAGAACAGGTCACTACTTCCTAACCACTAGAGCACTCCAACGGCAGTAAAACTAAATCTTGATTGTTTGCCGTCCTGGCTCCACAATGGTGGAACGAGTGCTCCCTACACATCTTCCACTAATCAAAATAAGAACACTTATTCTATCTTTCCATATTATTGCACTTAAATAAGCAATCTGCTTTAAGGACTTATATGCACTTGCTATTTTTAGGTTGCATCTTCATTTTTTAATGCACTTATTGAAAGATTTTTTGGACAAAAGCATCAGCTAAATAAATGTAATGTAAATCAGTGCACAGAAAAACTTAAATGTAGCCTGTTTACTAGAAAAAAACAGGCATTTGAAAGAGACCATTTTTTTTTATTGTACAGCCTTCCACTATATTTTGGTTGCGTTCGGTCATACCTGTGAATCCATGTCTCAGGGCTCTTTGGAAACCTTGTAAGGGCAAGCTTGCCAAGGTAGAGGTCCTTCTCTGGGTTAAGTACACCACATTGGAGCAGCTCCTTTCTGCAACACCCAAGGCATCATTAATTGAATACCGTGTACTGCTTGGAAATATATTCTCACTATATTCAAAAACAAGGGTTAGGCGCAGTGAACCCTTTCAGTTGTTTGATAAAATGTATATGAAACAATGTTTTTATACATTCTTGCGAAATGGTTCTCAACAAAGAGAATCAATTCCTTGAACCACTAGGTGCAAGTATGTGTTAGAGCGATATTGAAATGTTACAGCAAGGTCACAGAATTGGCGGCTCTGGTCCAGAAATCGGTGATTTGTTGGGCTTGTCGTGTTCTTGAAGAAAGTAGTCTAAACTGGATCGCTTTTAACTGACTTTATTTATTAAAGTATTTCGGTATGAAGCAAAAGGGGGGGAAATTGTATCTTAACACGTGGGGTAGAAAAATACCAGAGCTACTTCAAGCCCCTCAACAGGTCTGCCTATGATTCTGACCTCATCTGGCTCCTCGTGCTGCACTTAAGTAGGCGTGGCCTATGTGAAGTTGGCGTGGCCTATGTGACGTCTTGGCTCCGGCTTCCACGTCTGTCTTAAAGATGCTGCCTTCTGTGGCTTGGGTAGATATTACAGCTTGTATGTTTGATCCTGCTCTCTTGTGGCTGTGTGTAGTAATTACAGCTTATGTGCTTAATTTACGTAACAGGCTTCCCTTATTTACACTGCTCAAAAAAATAAAGGGAACACTTAAACAACACAATGTAACTCAATCACACTTCTGTGAAATCAAACTGTTCACTTAGGAAGCAACACTGATTGACAATCAATTTCACATGCTGTTGTGCAACTGGAATAGACAACAGGTGGAAATGATAGGCAATTAGCAAGACACCACCAATAAAGGAGTGGTTCTGCAGGTGGTGACCACAGACCACTTCTCAGTTCCTATGCTTTCTGGCTGATGTTTTGGTCACTTTTGAATGCTGGCGGTGCTTTCACTCTAGTGGTAGCATGAGACGGAGTCTACAACCCACACAAGTGGCTCAGATAGTGCAGCTCATCCAGGATGGCACATCAATACGAGCTGTGGCAAGAAGGTTTGCGGTGTCTGTCAGCGTAGTGTCCAGAGCATGGAGGCGCTACCAGAAGACAAGCAAGTACATCAGGAGACGTGGAGGAGGCCATAGGAGGGCAACAACCCAGCAGCAGGACCGCTACCTCCACCTTTGTGCAAGGAGGAACAGGAGGAGCACTGCCAGAGCCCTGCAAATGACCTCCAGCAGGCCACAAATGTGCATGTGTCTGCTCAAACGGTCAGAAACAGACACCATGAGGGTGGTATGAGGGCCCGACGTCCACAGGTGGGGGTTGTGCTTACAGCCCAACACCTGTGCAGGACGTTTGGCATTTGCCAGAGAACACCAAGATTGGCAATTCGCCACTGGCTGCCCTGTGCTCTTCACAGATGAAAGCAAGTTCACACTGAGCACATGTGACAGACGTGACAGAGTCTGGAGACGCCGTGGAGAACGTTCTGCTGCCTGCAACATCCTCCAGCATGACCGGTTTGGCGGTGGGTCAGTAATGGTGTGGGGTGTGCATTTCTTTCGGGGGGGTCGCGGGGGGGGGGGGGTCGCACAGCCCACCATGTGCTCGCCAGAGGTGGCCTGACTGCCATTAGGTACCGAGATGAGATCCTCAGACCCCTTGTGAGACCATATGCTGGTGCGGTTGGCCCTGGTTCCTCCTAATGCAAGACAATGCTAGACCTCATGTGGCTGGAGTGTGTCTGCAGTTCCTGCAAGACGAAGGCATTGATGCTATGGACTGGCCCGCCCGTTCCCCAGACCTGAATCCAATTGAGCACATCTGGGACATCATGTCTCGCTCCATCCACCAATGCCACGCCGCACCACAGACTGTCCAGGAGTTGGCGGATGCTTTAGTCCAGGTCTGGGAGGAGATCCCTCAGGAGACCATCCGCCACCTCATCAGGAGCATGCCCAGGCGTTGTAGGGAGTTCACACGGGCACGTGGAGGCCACACACACTACTGAGCCTCATTTTGACTTGCTTTAAGGACATTACATCAAAGTTGGATCAGCCTGTATCAGTGTGTTTTTCCACTTTAAATTTGAGTGTGACTCCAAATCCAGACCACCATGGGTTAATGAATTTGATTTCCATTGATATTTTTTGTGTGATTTTGTTTTCAGCACATTCAACTATGTAAAGAACAAAGTATTTAATAAAAATATTTCATTCATTCAGATCTAGGATGTGTTATTGTAGTGTTACCTTTATTTTTTTGAGCAGTGTATTATCCAGTTGGGCATAGGTGCAGTTTGTACATTTTTAAACAGATTCAGTAGCATAAATTCCTTCTAGCAGAGTATTTGAGGGACATTATCTTTCCAGAATTGTGTTAAAGTGTAATTCCGGCGAAAATTGAAGCCAGTCTTTTTTTCGGCAAGAAGACCCATAAAATAAGCCCCCCCCAGACAATTTTTTCATTGATAATCAAGTATAGAGCTTGCCTGTAGCATCGTAACAGCCCAAATTGCTTCAATGATATGGCTAGGGGCAGTGTGAACAAGCTACCGTAAATACTCAGCTCTTAAGTCTCACGCATTTGGCGTAAGACACACGCAATTCAACCCATGCGCACGCTCACACGCCGCACTTCGTATTTCTCACGCAGCGAAATTACCAGTATAGCTCCAACCAATTTGCGCCGCTATTTAACAGTGGAACAGGAGGAATCAAATGGGTTCCCCGTACGTAGGGTAACCAGACGTCCTCTTTTGCCCGGACATGCCCTCTTTTTGAGACACTTAAAAAAATGTGTCCGGGCGGAATTTCAAAATAGTTTGGGATTTTATTACAAAGCCTCATACATGTTCACATTGAATTTGTGTTGTGTTTCTCTGGGTCGTTCACAAACTAGTTAGGCTACACCCTCCCCTACTCAGTTCTGTTCGCTTTGCATTGGTGGAAGGGAGTAGGGGGAGTGGTTAAGTAGAGCCTTCAGATTGGACGGTTTGACTTAAGAGTTAACGTCATGTTTTGCATTTATTTTTTTACTATTATTGTTTTATAGGGACAAACATTAACACATTTCTCCTACAGGGGATTGATAAAGTTCTATCTATTGAACAGAAAAAAACACTTGGTCATACTTTACCACAGCATTGGCCTACTGAATGCGACAGATATACAGTATTTTAAGCATTGGACTGAATGCCACATAAATATATATTTTTGCACGTTTGCAACATTTAAAATTTCAGGAAAAAGTATATGCCTTCAGGTGTTGCTTAGGCCAATATCCTTTTGACGCAGTGTTGTTTCTGAATATAAGTGTTAAGGGCCAATAATGCTTACTATCATACATTAGTCACCATTTTGATCGCCCCTCTTGATACGAGACTGTTTTAAATTTTTTGGCGCCTATATTATATTATTTACGGCCAGGTAATCGACTTGTGTGGACTTCCTGGAAACATTGGCATACCGGTAAGGCACAGACTTGCAAAACAGTCTTTTTTAATAAACTCCCAATACGTTAACTAAGTTGTTGATGCTCTGTTTTAAGTGTAAGGACTTAAGTCATGCTGCTGCAGAGGTTTGGTGCTATTTGGAGCAATATTAGTGGTTAAAAAAAAATGCTGATTTGGAAGCATTCACACTGCCCCTAGCCAATAACATTGAAGCCATTTGGTCTGTTATGATGCTCCGGGCAAGCTCTATACTCGATTATCAACAAAAAAAAGTATCTGGATGGCTTATTTTATGGGTCATCATGCCGAAAAGGACCCTGGGTTAAATTTTTACCGGAATTACACTTTAAGGTTTAAGTAAAACAAGTTATTTCCGATTTATTTTTCCTGTTTTCAGGCTTAAAATTAGCTGTTTTGGCGATAATAAAGAACAAAACAATGACAAGTTCCAGTGTGCAATGTACACTTAATATGCGGGCCGGGCAACTGATCATTCATACCTGATATTCCAAGCAGTTGTAAAATCTGGGTTGAGTAACAGAAGAGTAACAGTGACATCAACGAGGGCTGGGGAGGGAAAACAAAAACGGATTGTTTTCGCTTATAGCAAACAGTATGTCAATTAGAGGCAGATTTTTTTCATTTTATAAATCACAACAATTCAAATTTAGTGTTCAAACTGTTTTCATCAACCTCCTAGTTACTATTTTGTTTTATAATAATCTATAAAATAGCCTTGCACAAATCAAAAAAACCACACAATGTCAATTTAAAAAAATGCAAGCGCTGATGCTGGAAACAATGCATAATCAGCAACAATAAACTACTAAAAACCATGAGAGAATAATGGACGCTGAACAGACAGCCAGCTAGGCCCACACTAGAAAATACTTCTTCGGACGCATTTGGGTGATCTTTCAGTGATCCAATTATAGCATATACCTTCCTTAATTGTTTTATTTACTCAGGTTAGTTGGAATGAATATAGTAACACTGGGGTTTGAATGCCAAATTGGCATTGTTTAGATAAATCATATGCATGCTGGAATGCAAGAACTAGGGCAGACAATTTCAGACTTTAGGTTGTCTATTACATGAAATAAGTGATAAAAAAAAACAATAAAAGGTCAATATTTCTCTTGCTCAATTAAGCTACTTTAGATGACATGTGTCAGACCGAAATCCAACTGCAAAGTATTTGACTTATAACTAGTTTGTGTAATTGTATTTACCTTCTCTATCCAGATAGTTCTTGCGCTGTCGGTAGAGAAGCAGATTTTCTGTGAAGGGAAGGGAGCAGGAACTTCACACACCAACTCTCCAAGCCCAGCTTGGTCTCAATCAACACAATAGGGCTGCGGTTGTAGCGTGGTTCTGGACAAGGAATGATGCCGATTTCATCACTGAAGGGAATTCAGACAGAAAGTAAAGAGATCAACAGATATAGGGATACAAATAGACATACACCAATTAGTCTACTTTCACATATTCTGTTTGGCTCTACATCAATAAAAAAAAAATGAGAGTAAGAACACAAATCAAAATTATGCGAGAAAGAATTGAGAGTAATTGTTCAGAATTGTGCAGCCCTAATTGACCTGATACATTCAATAATATCGAAAGCAGTTACAAAGTAAAGACTGCAATGGTCGTAACATTGCACCGTAGTAGTATTGCTTGGTTTAAAACATGCTAACAGTTTAAATGTTGGAATTTCAAATCATTGAAATGGTCAAATAGTGACTTTCTTTCTACATTAACGTACACGTTGCGTGTACTAGGCCTACGACACGTCAGAGAATCCTTATCAACGCGATTAGAAACATATGAAGGTGACGATGGGAGCAAACTAAACGAAATACAACTCTCCTTATTACTTCTCAGAGCAGGTGTTTCCTCTGCTGCAGTGGCCTACTGAAGCAGACCAATCTGCAGTCACCTTATAAAGCCCTCGGCCAATAAAGACAACAGATGACAGGCTACAACTGATCTACCATCATAATAAGAGGGACATGTAGACTAATTTTGCTCTGGAATAAGAAGAACGACTAAATTAAAGCAGTAAAGAGGTTAAATAATCGACCTCGCCCCTAATTTGATTAAATGGCAAGTTGTCACCAGGTATTGAGTGACATTGTCACCAGGTATTGAGTGACATTGATGGCATACTGAATGCACCGTCATAAATGCATGGTGTCATCTAAAAAAGTGTATTCTCCGATGCTATGAATCGGACTGTTGGACTAACGCAGGGATAATGACGATGTGTGGATCTGAAACCAGGGACCACTGTCTAAATGGTCTGAAACCAGTCAGGGACTGCTGTCTACATGGTCTAGGTCAATGTTTGAACATAAGATCCACTCAGGTGTGTGCAGGTGACTGGTCTACATCTTGCGTGCGTTAATGTGCCACTTGGTGCTCAACCACATCATTTAGTTATAATACCTTCAACAGTGTATGGTACTTACATATTTGGGTTTTTCTTAAATGCATTTGAGATATCCCTTACAACTCTTTGAACCAGGACAGCAACCTCTTTTTCAAATTCAGCCATTATTTATCTCTCCAGTTATCCTTTCCTCCTCCTCGACTTCTTCATCTTCTTTGGATGCTCAGTTGGATTAAAAACGAACACAAGGTACATCACTGCCACCTACTGTGAGGGAGGGGAGTGTACCGTTTAATAACGTCTCACACACCCACACACACACTAGGGCTTTGACTTCGAACTTCGTAATTCGAATATAATTCGAATATCAAAAAAATATATATATATTCGACACACGAATATTACGCAGACCCTCATATATTCGAACCTGTTATGGGCATTATTTTTTGTAAATGTCTTCGTTGAACGTTGTTTCAATTCAAATTCCGACACTAGCTTCTACAGGGCTGGTGATGTTGTGTTGTGAGCTATTAGCAAGGCTATCATTGGTCATCTGGGCTCACTGTAGCGAGCCAGCGTGACATAAGGCGTGCTGGTTCAGCGCCACAATTTGTATAACAATGGCCGGGTCAAAATCGACATCAGCAACCGAAGTTTAGAGCGATACATTTGGCAAATGGGCCGTTCGTCAGTTAGCTGCCGTAGATGGGTTTTTGTTTTTTGGCCTATCTTTAGTTTGTCCTTTCAGTTTAGCCTGACTGGCTTATTTGACTTGATTGCTTATTTATCTTTATTTTGATGCACAGTATACACAGTTCGTGTCTGACCTTAAATAAATAAATGTTCTGAAACATCGTAGCCTGCCGTGCCATTGACGTTGACTTATACAATGCCCTCTGGTGGACAAAACATATACAACTCAAGTTTGATACCATATATGTCTTACTGAAGGTATTACATTTTTTTTTTAAATAGATATTCGAATATATTCGAATATTAATATTAATAAACAAACGAACTTCGAATTTGATTTTTGGGCCAAAGTCAATGCCCTAACACACACACACACACATACACACACACACACACACACACACACACACACACACACACACACACACACGCACACACGCACACACGCACACACGCACACACGCACACACGCACACACACGTCCACACAACATTTCATGAATTCCTATTCATGTCTCACCATTAACATGAAATTGCCACAAAAAAGTCAAAGGTACCTGATCATCATATTCATGTCTATAGGAAATAATATCCAGAAGGTCAACGGGACCCATCATGCACCTAAACTATCCTATCAATGCAACGATTGAAAGAGACATGACTGCCAAAGTCAAACATAAGCTTCAACAGAAACATGTACACTTGATGTTGTGATTATTATTTTGTGGACATTGTTCAAACATTACAAAGCCAGCCACAAATCATGCGATTCAAAATCAACAAAATTTCACACCTTAGAAATACCCAAGCAACCGGAAAACTCAAATTCATTTGAATACAAAATGGCCATTTCATCCATGTCAGCATATCCAACATTTAGAGGTTTTTAGTTTGCACTGTTTAGAGTACTTATGTACAATGATATGTTTCATTATTATTTATTTCAGTATTTATATATATCATAATCATATCATATTTAAATTATATGGTATAATAGCCGGTACATCCAATAGTTTTCCATGACATTCATGTGTAAATACATTATTCTCAAAAGCACTATTTAGTGCTATACTTTGTGTATTCTTTCGCACAACACAACAAAATGTTAGAGCAGAATATTCTGCATTGTCTAATGGAAGGAAAAGCCAACTAGATGATCCCTTTCATCAAATGTTTCCATTGGAATTATAATGAATAGATAAATTGTATTTTCAGGGCCTTATTCATTACTTATTCAGCGTTAATGAGGGAAATCACACAAGAAGGGTTGTTCAATAATTTAAAGATGGACAAGGCTCTAATTACTTGACCATAACCTTATTGACAACACATGTTGTCATAACGACATGTTATCAAGGGGGTTAGAATTCTGTATACATTAACAATTGGATAACATTGATAATTCCACTGTTAAAAGGAGAAATGATATAAAAGGATTTAACTAAATATGTTCCCAGCAGCAGACACAGTTCGGTTACAGACACCACAATGAAGTCTGATACCTGTGTTTGTCACCTGAGTAGACAGCCATCCCTCTCCCTGTTTCAACCAGTGATCAGCAATTGATTCTGCTCTATCAACAGATGCTCTCTCGTCTCTAAGAACTTAAAATAGTCACAACTGCTGATACTTTGGACTACAGAAATCGGTCTTTCAAAAGGAATGGAGAACTTTTGGATGTACCAGATGGACAAGCAAAATGAGCAGCAGCTTACAAAAGAGCCAATTCATTTGGAACAGCACTGGCAAGATGAGGTTTGGACAATAATAATTGGCAATTTTTATGTGTTCAAATTGTAATGTTGAGAGGAGAGAAGATTATAATAGAAACAGATTGGAGTGCAGGGGTCAAGGATTCAAAGGAATTAATGGAAGATTGTGACTTTCGACTGGCTAAGAAAATGGAGTCTTAAAGGGGATGAGTACGATTTAAGAGCTGTATCGAAAGAGTCTTGCTGAAATGCCATAGCAATCTTTCGGGTATTCATGAGTGAAATGTTCTGGGAAATGTCTGTCCTGGTTGAATGTTTCCTGGGCTCTATCAGGTAATTTAGATTTACAGACAGCTCCCTGCTTATTCCTGACCAATCAGGTGATCTCCTCCCTAATGGCTTTGAGGTATCGGTCTTGCCTGTCAATTACAAGTGCATAGAATGCAAAACTCCAAAGGCAAACGTAGGGAGAGAGTGACGCTCACATCATCCTTAAGTGAAATGAATGTATATATACCTTTGTTTAAAGTCTTCAGTCTCAAGGGTTTGTCTGGTGATAATGATTACCATAACATTGGAAGCACCACTGCAGTGGAGAACACAGCGTATCGGTCACCTGGGACTCATTTTCCAGGGAAGCGTCGTGTATCATGTGGCATGCCTGGCAACATGAGCTCACTCGCTCACATTTCTATTACGCCATGCCACTGCAGCTCCATGAATGTGATCTGACAGCATGTAGGAGTCAATCTTGTGATCCTCCATATCACTTTATCTTCTCAACCTTTTGCATGAGTAAAAAATCTCTATTAGTAAACATAGATATGCAGATATACAGATATATCTATTGTCCTTTATTACTAGACTATTACAAGAGATTTATGTATTGTCCTCTATAAGTGGACTATAAAATGAGATGTATCTATGGTCCTTTACTAGTAGACGATTAAATGAGATGTATATATTGTCCTCTAATAGTATACTTTAAAATATTAATATATTATCCTATATTATTAGTCTATAAAAAAATATGCATCTATTTTCGTCTATTAGTGGATTATTAAATATATGTTAATATTTTCTGATACTAGTAGACATAAAAGGGACGTATCTTATATTTATTCAGTCTTTTCACTCACCATACAGCCTCCAGGATCTGTCTCAGCCTCTCCCTCCGAGGCTGAGTGCTCCAGCAAGCAACTCCTGCAGGACCCAAGCTTTGAGTCTCCTCCTAATGAGGTGTGTGTGTGTGTGTCCGTGATGCCTGTGCATGGACTGCCTTCATTAGATTGGTACCGAATTGACATAGACTTTTGAGAGGATCATGTGCACTTACCAGTATTGCCCTTCTGCTCTTCTATATAGACTAGGAGAAGCCTTGCATCATTTCCAAAATTTGTGGAAGGTGAGTGCTTTACCATCATTGGTTCTCAAACTGGCGCTATTGGCTGGTACGCAGAGGAATTTCCCCCCAAAAAAACTTGTGCCAAGTTTACATCACGCCATGTTATATAGGCCTTTGTAAGGAACAAACCACAGAGGGCTGTCCCCCTATGTAGTATGTCTTGTCTTTTTTGCAACTACCCAAACCAATGCTTAATTTCAGTGTCTTGATTTGTTCCTCCTCCATGTCATAACACTGTGTAGTTCCAGGTCCGTGTGATCCAGACGATTTGATGAGCGGGGTTGTCTTTGCTGCAAACTACCTGGGATGCACACAGCTGCTCTCAGAGAAGACACCGTCCAAGAATATGCGGATGACGCAGGCCCAGGAAGCTGTCAGGCGTGTTAAGGTGAAAGAACCAATTCATATATATATGATGATGGTAATTGTAGTATAAGTGAATTTCACATTTAGTGTGGTTTAGTTTGAGGCGTGCCAAAACTTATTGGGGGGTCGATTGGTTTATTCCATCATCATGTCAAATTTCATTAAGTTATCTTGAATGAAAAATCCCATGTGTGTGTATGTGTGTGTGTGTGTGTGTGTGTGTGTGTGTGTGTGTGTGTGTGTGTGTGTGTGTGTGTGTGTGTGTGTGTGTGTGTGTGTGTGTGTGTGTGTGTGTGTGTGTGTGTGTATATATATGTGTGTGTGTGTGTGTGTGTGTGTGTGTGTGTGTGTGTGTGTGTGTGTGTGTGTGTGTGTGTGTGTGTGTGTGTGTGTGTGTGTGTGTGTTATGTGTGTGTGTGTGTGTGTGTGTGTGTGTGTGTGTGTGTGTGTGTGTGTGTGTGTGTGTGTGGCAGGCCCCTGAGAGTAGTTCTGAGGAAATGTCCGAGGTAGATCTCTTCATCTCTACGCAGAGGATCAAAGTGCTCAGTGCGGACACACAGGTAAATTTTTTTAAATTTGTATCATAAGATATTCACTGAGTATCTCTAGACACCTTTTGTTATTGTTGTGCGATGCGTGAGGTGAATACCTTATGGGACTAGTTGCAATCCTAGTGAAATTTTTGGGGGGTCCTATGAAAAACGCAGGAACCCTATTGTATTCGGAAGCATTATTATTATTTTTAACCTGACTGTTTGGCTCCAAAAGTTATAAAAAGGGCTTTTAGAACTCATAAAATTAGTAAGGGAATCAAAAGATGGGATAGAATAACATATAGGTGACACTATAACAAGGCCCGGAAGTTCAGCAGTTCAACAGTCTGCCATTACCATTAGGACAGGTCAATGTGCACATATGCATGAAACTTGTTATACATGCACCAATTGTCGCAACCCATACGCTCAGACCATTTGGACTTAATGCAATGGCTACAACTTGACCAAACACCCACACCGAAAGTGGTAAAAGCTGCAAACTTATCACACATGTACTAGGTGACTGTGGGAGTATATGGTGTTAAATTCATAGCAATAAGGCCATAGCCGGCAGAGATATGCATCTTAAAGAAATATATGAGTATCTCCAATGTAAACAGCTATAACATTGAGTCAAACACGTCGGCTCAGCTGTCGAATATAGATATTAAGAGTAGGTTCGATAGTATACCCATGCCAAATTTTAAGTCTCTATCTGAAAATTGGATGTATTTATTTTAAGTTGCCTTTCTGAACTGCAGCCTTTCTCCAGGGCAAGCTGATCCTTGAAGCGGTACAAACGTCATTTCACAAACGTCTGTTTTGACAATTGTTTTTTGACAAAGTATGCTTTAGAAACATGGTTGAACATGGTTGGTGATTGTTTCAGTTTTAAAGCAAACCAATGCCAAATTACCACACCGACCAAGCTCACCATACCTCCACGTATAGAAGACATCTATTTTTCAAAATTTACTCTAATCTGCACTTGGTAGTCTACATGTCCATGTAGTGTAGTGGTATTGTTTCAGACTCATGACCATGGGTTGCTTGTTTAAATCCAATCTCAACCAACCATTCTGTGACATGGCATAGTGTTTACCATCATGAATTTATTAGGCCACCACCATACTCGTCATACAGTAGGACATGGTTGCTTTCAACTATCTTTATTATTATTTAATTTAAATGCAGACAATATAATTTTTTCTGGACCGATAAGAATTTAAATAGTTAGTTGCATGAACTGAGTGGTTCAGTTTGCTAATGCCTATTGATTGACTGGTGACTGCATCGCGCAGTCCATTCCATTCCATTCTACTATTTTAGATTATTGTAAATAATACAGTGTAAATTACAATAATACAGTCAATTCCAAATAAGTGTGGATATCAATTCAAACATATACTAACTAATCCAATTGTAGAATATACAGCAATCAACAACAGAAGCAAATTGTGTCAAATAAAATTAACTGCTCGCTTATTCATTTATTTTAGTTGTGATCATTTAGGCAGGTGTTGAAAATGGTTTCATCTGGCCCTAAAATGTTGGAGGGTTGATGTACATTTATGTAAGGATAAAACCATGACAGGGTATCCTGTTATTGGACAATCATGTATGATGGGGTGGGGAGTGGCCGTGGCATAGCCTCGTTGCTTACCACCCTTTCACCGCTTCAACCACTGTCAACAACAATGATTACACATTAGTTACTTTCATCCATAAAATTATTAGTTCTACCAACTTAATCACCTGAAATTAAAATTATTCAAGCACTTTGAGCATATGGTTTATGCGTTGCCAGGGAAACATCTGGTTGACAAATGTGAAAATAAGATTTGTCAAAATATAAATCAGGAATTGGATCGTTTATTTGAAACATGGCAATTGTAAGCAAAAAACCTATATATATATACAGTATATATATATATACAGTATATATATATAATATATATATATATACAGTATACATATATATATACATATATCTATATCTATATATACATATATCTATATATATATATCTATATCTATATCTATATCTATATCTATATCTATATCATATATATATATATATATATACATACATACATACATACATACATACATACATACATACATACATACATACATACATACATACATACATACATACATACATACATACATACATACATACATACATACATGCATATAAACATTTTAAATGACAATGCAATTTTTGCTGATATTTATTCCTTTTTAATAATAATACAATATGGATACATAACTTATTGTTGTTATATTTTGGAAATATGATCCTACCATTTCAGTAAAAAGGCATAATAAACTACCAAAACCAGCCTTTTAATCTAGACTACTGTGCACTAGCCAACATTTGGTTCTTTGTCTGCCTGCCAGGAGGTCATGATTGACCACCCCCTACAATCCATTACCTACATCACTGACATCGGGGACATTGTGGTTTTAATGGCGCGCCGTCGTGTGTCCAGACCAGACTCCCAGGACAATGTGGAGACCTCACCCAGTGACCAAAGCAACAGTTTCCAATACAAGATGATCTGCCATGTATTTGAATCTGAGGACGTGAGTTTAACTTCCTATTCCTTCAAAAAATATTGCATATTTTCTAATATCCTCATTAAAGGGGAGCTGTCAAGATTTACTATTCTTTACTATAAGTATTACATAATATCAATATATTATGCAAGAGTAATGCTTCAAATGTGTGTTGTGAACGATTCATAGTCTGGAACAGAAACTATGCAGTAAAGAAAACGTAGAATAGTTGGATGGAGAATGCAATTCCAGAATTTATTATGTAAATAACCTGTTTTTTTACATGACTCACGTAATATTCCAAACACAACATGCCTCATGGCAGTTCATTATATAAATAAATATATACAGTATACATACCTACATACATACATACATACATACATACATACATACATACATACATACATACATACATACATACATACATACATACATACATACATACATACATACATACATACATACATACATACATACATACATACATACATACATAAGACAGCACAGTGCAAACGTATTGTACAGTATTGTGCAAAAAGTGCAAGAATGATGGTCATATGGTGCAGGGTGGACAAGAAACATTTAGGGGACCTCTAATCTAGTACCTGTATTGGCAGCTAGAGTTTGCTAGTGCTGGCAGAGCTGTAAAGACAGCTGACATACACTCCTAGGAGCCGCATAAGAGATTGAAGAGGTAGGTTTTTCAGCAGAGTCAGCATCACTGATTACATTTATCCCTTGTATCAGAAAGTAGACTGTGCTGGCACCCCTTTAAGGTGATTCATGCTATTGCAGTGTCTGAAGGTGGACGAGACAGCCGAGTAACCGAATCCAGAAATCCAGCCCCGGATCAAAGTTATGTCGACCAATCACGACACAGTGTTATTCATTACAATCTCCTGCCGCGGTTAAGCTTCCGAGGGGATATATTTTCATTAGCACTGGGTAGGGATTGGTTGAAATACTTTTGATCTGTCTTGAGAGACTAATGTCATTATGCATATAGTAGATTATGAGGATGATGCTAATTGCCACTTAATTATCAGGCCCAGTTCATAGCCCAGGCCATTGGACAGGCCTTTAGTGTGGCCTACCAGGAATTCTTGAGGGCTAATGGCATCAACCCAGAGGATCTGAGTCAGAAGGAATACAGTAAGCTGCTTAAGACCAAGGACATGTACAACGATGACCTCATTCACTTCTCCAAGTCTGAGAACTGCAAAGATGTAAGTGTCTGAACTTCCTGCCTGATGTAGCTTTGTATACCTGGTGCACCTGTTTGTATGTGTTAAGATATATACTGTATATAACAGACAGCAATATTATATATTATTATTATCAGACTACGAATATAGTTTTCCACTATGGATGCAATAACAGGATTGTGTGCTGAGAAAGTTTAATAAACTATAAAAAGTAATGTCCAACACGTCGTACAACAAAAACACTGACCATGGTGATGAGGACAAATATAACCCATTGCTATTGGCTAACTGATATATTCACAGGCCAGAGTTGTTGAATTTTTATTTTTTATTTTCAAGACAACAATTTCTGTTTTTGCAAAACAAAACTACCTACTGGCACCCTACACAGTACAGGCCAGTACATGCCACTGTAGTCTTAGGGAAAGGGGGGGTGGTATTCAGTTGGGGGCAATATGCAACCGCACCACTAATTAATTTGAATTCATTAATTATTTCACTTTTAAAGTATTGCATGTAGGCAAAGGTATTCTGACCACTTGCTCTCTGTTCTCCGCAGGTATGTATAGAGAAAGCTAAGGGGGAGATACTGGGCGTGGTCATTGTAGAGAGTGGCTGGGGCTCCATCCTGCCTACCGTCATCATCGCTAACATGTTGCATGCTGGGCCAGCAGAGAAGTCTGGTGCCATCAACATTGGAGACCAGCTTATGTCTGTCAATTCGACCAGTCTAGTGGGACTGCCCCTAGCCACCTGCCAGAACATCATTAAGGTAGATAGATAGTATCATTAAGGTATAGAGTACAGCATCATTAAGGTATACAGTACAGTATCATTAAGGTATAGAATAGAGCATCATTACGGTATAGAGTACAGCATCATTAAGGTATAGAATAGAGCATCATTAAGGTATAGAGTACAGCATCATTAAGGTATAGAATAGAGCATCATTAAGGTATAGAATAGAGCATCATTAAGGTATAGAGTACAGCATCATTAAGGTATAGAATAGAGCATCATTAAGGTATACAGTACAGTATCATTAAGGTATAGAATAGAGCATCACTAAGGTATAGAATAGAGCATCATTAAGGTATAGAGTACAGCATCATTAAGGTATAGAGTAGAGCATCATTGAAGTATAGAGTACAGCATTTTTAAGTATAGAATAGAGCATCATTATGGTATAGAGTTCAGCATCATTAAGGTATAGAATGGAGCATCATTAAGGTATAGAGTACAGCATCATTACGGTATAGAACAGAGCTTCATCTAGGTATAGAGTACAGCATCATTAAGGTATAGAGTTCAGCATCATTGAAGTATAGAGTACAGCATCATTAATGTACAGAATAGAGCATCATTAAGATATAGAGTACAGCCTCATTAAGGTATAGAATAGAGCATCATCTAGGTATAGAGTACAGCATCATTGAAGGTATAGAGTACAGCATAATTAAGGTATAGAGATGCAGAAACCTGAAACAAGGTATACCTCGACCCCTTTCAGTTCTTGGCCTCCATCCAGGCTTCCCGATGAGTTCTGCATTAACCATCTCTATCATCAAGTATGACTTCTGGATCAGAGATTAGATTAGAACAGTAATGCATGAATGTCTACATTGGTTCAATAGCTACATGTTAGGTTGAGGGAGGAGGTGGAGCCTGAAGGGTTTATTTGACCCTTAACGGCCAATACCAGGTGACATGTGCATGCATTTAACTAGGGATGGATCGGTCGCGAACGATTCGTTCACTATGAACCAATCCCGAAGGTGAACGACGAGAACTGATTCCCAAAACTGATTCTTTGTTATTTTTTTAACATAAAACAAAGATATGGTCACGTAAATAAAATATACAAACAAACAGAGCTCCGTCTCCCCGCGACCTTATATTGATTTAGTCTAAAACATTCTCAAAGATTCAGCCAATGAGAGTATTACAGCTTGTAGCAATCACGTTGTATATGGCACATGGGTAAACAAACAACAAGGCACCGCCACACAAGTTAACTAAGGATCACTGTAGGCTTCAATATCATGCAAGCACTTTATACGTTTTCTTTTTATTTTGTTGTACAACACAACTGCATGCTTTAATAAAGTCTGTTTTACCTACCATGGAAATGGTCGAACTGCGTCGTATAGGCCAATGCTACAGAAATTCGTTTTTTTGTTTTCCGAGCGCACCGTGACTGAAAACTTTTTTTCGTTGCTGTTTTATTCCCACTTGTTTCCACCGCGTGGTGCGGTTCGATTCGTTGCGTCTTGGCGCAGCTCAATTACGGCTGGCGTTTCGACCGCCGACAGTACCCTAAAGGTACGGCCACACCAAAAGCGTTACCCGCGTATCACGCGTATAAAATCGGCAATTTTTCCATAGGGAACCATTGGTTTACGCGCGTATGAGACGCGTACACGCGTTACACGCGTATAAGCAACATTTTACTCGCGTTTTAGGCGCGTATGAGGCGCGTATATATAGCGCGTATATATACGCGCGTACATATACGCGCGTACATATACGCGCGTACATATACGCGCGTACATATACGCGCGTACATATACGCGCGTACATATACGCGCGTACGAGGAGTTCAAAAAATTGAACTTTTTACGCTCATACGCGCCGCAATAGCCAATCAGCGTTGAGCTTGACCCGACGTCACTGGCAGAGAGACGGAGAGGACAGAACCGCAATGGAGGACCAAAACCTCATCATCGCAGTGTGCAGCCGTCCTGTCCTGTACAACACCAGGATTGTGTTGTACCGGGACAGGAACAAGAAAGAGAGGGTGTGGGTCGACGTGGCCGAGGAAACTGGCTGTCCTGGTAAGATCAGTGAATGTTTCAGCAAAAGAAAAATGGCGGGGGGGGGGAGTTTTGGGCGGTCTCATCTACGCGCGTTACGCGCGTATCTGACCATTTTTGACACAAAATGGTCAAGCAACATTTTAGCTGCGTTACGCGCGTACATGGTACGCGAGGTACGCGCTTGGTGTGTTCGCGGCATTATGGTAGGGCAGGCTTTGAAAAAGCCTTAATTGGCGGGCGTACCCAATACCAGTACTTATAAGCAATTATAAAGCAATTATAAATTACAAAGGGGGGGGGGGGGGGCAGACACCTGTGAGATTCTCTGTCAAATGACGTAATCTGACTTAACGAACGGAACAAACGAACGGATCGTGATAGTGAACGGAACTAAAATAACTGATTCCCGGCGAAAATAATCATTTTGCCCATCCCATAGAGGGCTTTTAAATCTATATTTTACATTGTAGGCCTATCCTACGTGCTAAAATCTCTGACTTGGACAACGGGTCAAAAACATTATCTTGGACAAGGATCAATCAATACTAGCCTACTACTATGGGACCCGCTACATCACTTTTCATCTAAAATAAGTTATTGGTTTTTTCTTGAGGGTAAATGTTTTTTAATAAATAGAAAACATATCTTCATTTGAACTATTTGACCAATTAGTTGTTTGCACTGCAGGGCTTAAAGAACGAGACCCGGGTGAAGATGAGCATCGTGAGCTGTCCCCCAGTGACCACCGTCCTCATCAGACGACCAGATCAGCGCTACCAGCTGGGATTTAGTGTCCAGAATGGCATTGTATGTAATATTGAAGCCAGTTCAATTAGCTTGTAATTCCACCTCATTTGATGTTGGTATAAGACTACTCCTAAGGTTCATTATACCGTTTTGAAGGTTTGTATATCATTACATAGAGACTGGTATTATTGATAGTATGATTGGTATTATTATTTCACATTAAAGATGACGCCATTAAGAGGTAGTTCATCAGGTAGAGTGCGTACCATTAAAGTGTAATTCCGGCCAAAATTGAACCCAGGGTCTTCGTTTTGGCATGAAAACCAATCAAATAAGCCCTCCAGGCACCTTTTTCATTGAAAATTGAGTATAAGAGTTTGCCCGGCGCAATGTTTGTCGTCCATGTTATTGGCTTGGGGCATTGAGTTTCACTTCCAAATCTGCATTTTTGAACAACTTACATTGTTAAAAATAGCACCAAACCTCTGCAGTAGCATGACTAGGGTCCCTACACATAAAACGAAGCACAAACAACTCAGTTAGCAATCCCAGAGTTTATTTAAAAAGACAGTTCAACAAGCATTACCGGTAGGTCCGTGTTTACAGGAAGTCCACACAAGTCGATTGCTTAATGCACTGGAGTTCAGTTCAAGGAGGAAAGTTTTGGAATTTATAATTTATGTAATTTATATTTATGAATAATATATAGCAAATGTTGACACATAAATTAAAGGACTTGCATATTTAAGTTACAGTTACAAAATATTTGTTCGCTACAATAAAGCATGGCACGTTGTTGACAGAAGACGCACTGCACACGTGACTGACGCATAGAGTGAAGGATAGCTCAAGCACCGGAGAAGACGACCCAACTTTCCTCCTTGAACTGAATTCCGGCGCATTTGACAATCAACTTGTGTGGACTTCCTGTAAACACGGACCTACCGGTAATGCTTGTTGCAACTTTCTTTTTAAATAAACTCCGGGATTGCAAACTAAGTTGTTTGTGCTTCGTTTTATGTTTAGGGATCCTAGTCATGATACTGCAGAGGTTTGGTGCTATTTTTAGCAATATTAGTGGTTCAAAAATGCCGATTTGGAAGCAAAACTCAATGCCCCAAGCTAATAAAATGGACGCCAAACATTGCGCCGGGCAAACTCTAATGCTTGATTTTCAATGAAAAATGTATCTGGAGGGCTTATTTGATGGGTTTTCATGCCAAAACAAAGACTCTGGGTTCATTTTACGCCGGAATTACACTTTAAGGAATAGTCCTGATCGCCGCGACCCTGGTTCAATCCCTGCCCCTGGTCTCTTGCTGCATCTATCATAACCGAACCAGACAGGAGAAGAATTCAGAGGTATCAGTTAGCTGGTGTTATTCCTGAACACTGAACCTCTTGCTGCAGATCTGCAGTCTGATGCGGGGTGGCATCGCTGAGCGAGGGGGTGTGAGGGTCGGCCACCGCATCATTGATATAAACGGACAGAGTGTGGTCACCACCTCCCAGAAGAAGATGATACATATTCTGTCCACTGCGGTGGGAGAGGTGAAGAGCTTCACATGCATTAGTGTTGAGTCAATCTTTAATGCTGAAGGAGAGCAGTTGGCAGAGTAAAACACACTTCTCATGCAAAAATGTATGTATATATATATATATATATATATATATATATATATATATATATATATATATATATATATATATATATATATATATATATATATATATATATATATATATATATATATATACACACATATATATATATACTATATATATATATATATATATATATATATACATATATATATATATATATATATATATATATATATATATATATATATATATATATATATATATATATATATACACTTTAAATACACACTTATTTTAAATACACTATTATTGTAGGGTTTCTAGAACAGAAGAGAAACAGTTTATTCATTTAAAGCAGAATTGTCTGTATAATAAGCAAAAAAAAGTATGCATCTACATCACATGATCATGTTATCCATCACAACTAATGGGGATGGTTGCAATTTAAATGGATGAATATCAACTGCCCAGCACTTCAATCATCTTTTTATCATTTCTTTAGATCCACATGAAGACTATGCCTGCAGCTGTGTATCGCCTGCTGACTGCCCAGGAACAACCTTCCTACATTTGACTGTTTGACACTACTTTTAATTTTAGGCAGTTATTTTGTTTGACTCAAGCCACCATCAGACCTCCTAAACACATTACAAACAAACCTGAAAGTTGAGAAAGTCGCAGAAAACATCCTAAAATTATTCCACGGATGGACCTGTACTTGTTATTTTAGTTTAAGTGATAAGCTGCGTAACGAGGCCAAGGCTGCAGCCTTGTTTGAGATCTACACATAACAATATTGCAAATTGACGTATTCAAATATATTTTTTGTTAGCCCAATCAGAAAGTATGCTGTGGAGTGTTCGTGTTATTTGGTGTGTACATTGTAACATGCATGTGTTCACTCTGCTTTCAACGTGGTCCTATGCAAGGCCTGAGCCTTGAGTGTAGAATTGTGCCTATTATACTGAAACACTATTATTTTCCAATGCTTAGCACACCTGAATGTACCTTTAAGTAAGAGATAGGAACACATTGGAGGCCATTTAAAGTTTGAAGCATAGGTGGAAGATTGAATAATTGAAGGGAGGCAGATGCATCGTAATATAAGGAAGGCCACAACTTAGGCAAACATTGCTGTATCTATATTTAGTTTTCCATGCATTAAATCACCCTTATGTTGCAATTCTCTGCACGTTTTTGTTTTAGTTCAAATGGTTGTAAGTTAGTAAATGTCTAGAGAATAAAAACAACCCATCCATGACTTCACCGACCCATGAATTATGTTCTCCAATTCAATTTGGTCTGTGGCAATTAACGGCTGGGAAATACAACGACGTGGAAGTGACGTCAAAACTAATATCTATAAAATTGGAAAACTATGTTTCATGTTTAGGGCAAAAATCCTCAGGTTGAGTGGATAGTAGGCATTTTACATGTTTGTAGGCTCACTGAACAACCCTGATGTGGAGGTCCTTGGACATAAGACCGGGAACACATGCACATTAAAACATATTTGTTTATTTTCTGGTTAATTAGGGGTCCGTTTTTTTTCCCCTCAAATTCTGTAAAAGTCATACTGCAGCCCATACCGTAAGTCGAAAACTCTTGACATTTTCAGGTATGGTTACCAATAACTGCCACTACCCATAAACCAAAATTTGTGTTACTTGCACCCAAAGGTGGCTGTATTGTAAAAAATGATGACTTAGGCTTGTTTCTCCTCACCAGATTGACCTGGACTCAAAATTCTTTCAGAACATTAAGATGCATTTATAAAACCCTGCTAAGCTAAACATGCTAAAAAGATTCACAGGCTACAAAAATAGTCAAAAATTAACCAAAATATCCACATCAAGCCATCAAGCCTCACAAAAATCATCGAACAGAATTTGTTTTATTTAGTTCCATTTGAGAAATATTGACAGATAAATTTGGAGCAGTTAGCCCAATTTTCGTATATGACCATTTTGTTTTTGTATAAAAAAGCATATGACTATTATTAGGTGGATACCAATACCCCCCACTACACATAAACCCAAATTATGGTACTGCACCCAAAGGTGGCGCTATTTAAAATAATTATAAACTACTCCTTACTAGATTGACCTGGACTCAAAATTCTTTTATCACATTAATCTCTAAAATCTGGTGCATTTTTTTCACCCTGGTCTTCTGCGCTAAAAATGTTTACTTTTCCCACAATTTCATAGAAAAGCCAAACGTCCACAGTCTCATCCCATTTTGCCTACATGACCATTTTGTTATCGTATAACTACCATACGGCTATCATAAGGTGGATGCCATTAACAGTGCAAATTTTCAGATCTGTATTAGAAAGCCCTTAATGTCATGGTCTCGTTTTACTTTGGTATCTCTGTCTTGTTTCTCCCCATGTCAGGTTTCCCTCCTGTGTGATTACTGCTCCCTCCCCTAATGTGTTTCAGCTGTTACTCGTTGCGTGCCCTGTGTGTTTGGTATTAAGCCCTTGTCTTTCCTTTGTTCCTGGTCGGATCATTTTAGTTTGTGGTGAGTTGTGTCCTGTGTGTTCCCGGTGTTCCCCGCGTCACCCGTGTTCCTTGCCTTTTGCGTTAATAAATTTTCCTTTTATTGAACTGTCTGCGTTTGGGTCCTATCTGCCTGCCTGCCACCCGCTAACCGTGACACTTAATTCTCTTGTGAAATGTGTGCTTGGAGTTTTCTTGATGTTGAGTGCTTATCAAAAGACATTTTCCTTAGGTTGTGAGTTTGAATCCTGATTTGGGCTTTATAAACAAGAAGTTGACATTAAGTCATTGCCACTCAATTAAGAAACACAACATTGAACAGCATCTGAAATATATCAGGCACTCAACATTCCGGCTCAATAGTTTACAAGAATCTTTAAGGGGAACTTCTTCATTCCTCTTCATTAACCATTTTTTCTTCACAATTAACTGTCATATTTATTTTTCTTCCGTTAGTGTTCTTGACTGCATATTTAATTTCCCCAGAATTTCAAAGATTTTTCAGGTATATGCTTTGAAGAAAGCCCTTAATTCACTTGAGAAATGTGTGCGTTGAGTGTTCTTGATGTGTGCTTATCATTAGACCTTTTGACCATGTGAATGAGGGTGCAGTTCATGTTTATAAGTGGAACATCTTTCCTTAAATATGACAATTAAGTGTTGTATTTGTATATCTTCTGTTAGTTTGTTCTTGACTTTTAATTTTGCTCAGACACCGTTAATCACTACTTGCAGTTATAATTACTATATTGGTCTTCCTTGCTCTTTAAGTGTTCCTGCCGCAAGGAATTGTGGGATGGCATTATCTCCTTTCTTTACATAAAGGATGGTCCGTTGTAACCTATGCTAAAGGAGTCAAGTAAGGAAGCAATGACGCACCTTTCCTTAGCGTTAAGAAAATTCTAACAGGTTTTATCATGGCTGGCGCTCTAAAAAGACCAAAAAACCCAGTTTGCAATGTAATGTAAACAGAACCGGGACACTGTTACAGGTGAACTTCCCCTTCATATGTAGGGGGGTTGGAATGGCTAGTTAGGCACTTCAGAAATCAAATAGCACATTTTGTATTTGTATCAGATGGTTTATTACATAGTACCATCTGGGATGTTACGAGTCCAGTCAGAGCTGCAACGATTGATACACTTTAATACAGTTCATCAATACCATAACCAGGAATCATATTGATCTTAAAATGATATATAGGGACTCTTCAATCTTTAAAACACTACTGCTACAAAAAGCAGAAAAACAATGACGATAGAATAAATGTTGTAATTTAAACACACAGTTTGTCTGTCAGGGAATCTAGATGGAAAAAGATGGCCTGCACAAAGGAGGCGTGACAAGACCTGAAGGTCCCCCTGGCCAGCAAGGTCAGGTCCGAGAGCAAGGGGGTTTGTGGACAGAGTTAGGGGTCCGAGAGGAAGGGGGTTGTGGACAGAGTTAGGGGTCTGAGAGGAAGGGGGTTGTGGACAGAGTTAGGGGTCCGAGAGGAAGGGGGTTGTGGACAGAGTTAGGGGTCTGAGAGGAAGGGGGTTGTGGACAGAGTTAGGGGTCTGAGAGGAAGGGGGTTGTGGACAGAGTTAGGGGTCCAAGAGGAAGGGGGTTGTGGACAAAGTTAGGGGTCCGAGAAGAAGGAGGTTGTGGACAGAGTTAGGGGGCTCGGCTGAGGCATAGATCTGTGGCTTCGGACATCTGAAGCGAGCGAAAGAGGTATACTTGAAATGTGTTTAAACTGAGAAAATATGTAATTTACACTCTTGGTTTAGGACTACACAGGCAGACACTTCCTGTTACATTTCCTTTAAATGTTAAATACATGCCTGCTAAAGAGAAATTACAGGCAAAAAGAATAAACTGATAATTGACTTATCTCTTTTGATAAATCCCTTTTATTAAGATAAATTAATTTGATAAATATCTCTACAGTGCGGTGCAGATACAATTTGTGTGGCAGGGGCTGAAGTGTGTGTGCGCACACACACACACACACACACACACACACACACACACACACACAACACACACCACACACACACACACACACACACACACACACACACACACACACACACACACACACACACACACACACACACTATTCTGAGAGGCAGATGACCAAACAATTTCATTCCATCATATTTTATCATGACTTTAATGGGAAATAGCATTTTCAAGATTTTTCAATATGTTTTATTATTCATTATAAATTTTAACCTTACTATAGGATAAGGAAAGGTAAATGAAGTTACATGTATTGAGAATATATTGGGAATAGATGAGATTAGATAGGTTAGATAGTGCACTGGATTAATATTTCTGTGATGAAAATATTTTGTTCAGCATCAAAATGCTGGGGTATATTGTGCGATCAATGTTCATATTGTAATTCTCCCCAGAGGCTTTCATTGGACAGCGATATATGGACCAAGAGTATATGAATAATGAGAAAGGGGAAAATAAAAGCTGCAGCAAGCAAAATGTTTCAGATTAAATTGTAAAATATCATATTTCACCATTTACAATATCACAAATATCATAGAAACATGATGCGCTGGAAAACTGAAAATAAATATGCATTTAAAAAATGTACAGCACAGTTGATAAGTCTGGTGGTAATATTTAGTGATAATACCTATTTTTGTATGGTATCCTGTACATTAAAGATCCCATGGCATGAAAATTACACTTTCTGAGGTTTTCTAACATTAATATGAGTTCCCCTAGCCTACCTATGCACACCTAGTAGCTAGAAATTTCGTTGGGTGTAAAACGAGCACCAGGCATTCCGCTCCGCCTTTGAGAAAACAAAGCTCAGACATGCCGTTTTGGAATTTTCCCCCATAACACGTCTGTTCTTTGACCTCTCTGGTTTTTCCACAACGAGACTATAGTTGGAGTTACTCAGCCATCGTTAATCCCCACTGCCCACTGCCGCGAGGTACCAGCAAAGCACCACCGCAGCGGGCAGCACGCGGTTCAGTCTACCTCACATTGATGTGGAAGTGGAAGAACCAGTCTTTGTGATTCATAATATCATCTTGAGACGCACACTGCTTTTGGCCTTGATAATATATATTATATGATATAGATATCTATGAATAATATGATATTACTTAGATCTAGAGCTCAAGGACTCCCACCGGAGCACCCGGAGTGTTCTAGAATATTTACAGAACATGACCAAAGGCTGTGTGCGCCTGGCCATTGCGATACATCCATTGTAAACAGAGCGCACGGTACCGTGGCTGCAAGCTGCTCAGGGCCACACCCCTACTCTCCTCCCCCTCATTTGCATTAAAGCTACACACACGAAACGGCGCGTTTGGGGAAAGCTCAATGTGCGACTGGCTCGTAGTGGCTGTAATTCTGCACCACGGCTGAATTTTGGGAACGTCTTCAAATACTGTGTTAGGGGCCCACTAATATCTATATTAAAGTAGCATGCCATGGGACCTTTAAAATTGTTGTGTTTTGTATAATATTTATATAGTAATATACTAATAAGGATGTTTCTCTAAAATGTAATGCTTACATGTATCTCTGTGGCTCGGTTGATGCTAACACTAAAGTTCTGTGAAATGAAAATGATGGGGAGAATTTACAGCATTATAATTTTGCTTGACAGATTTAGTCAGCCAAAAATTGTCTTGGTCTTCCATGTCCATTTGGGGAAAGTGATGGACCTCTGGATGAGACAACTTCAGGGGTGAGGATGACAGTCGCTCAGGCTCAGAGGGGGACCTGGGGGAATACACAGAAAACTGAAACACCCCACTCTGCACTTTTAAAAACAAAGGCTGCAAACGTGCGCAACCATGGTCAGTAGTGTGCACACGGATATTTGACCAACTGAATCACTGCAATCTATATGGTATCCTCCGATGGAAGGGTTTCCGAACCATCCCCTTTAGGGGTAGTTCGGAAGCCGCCATTATCGAGACAACATTAAGAATAGCTTTATTATATATTCAGTTTTCTTTCCAAACAAGACAAATCCCACTCATCCAGAATGCTGCTGCTATAGTTTTTACAAAGACTGAGAAATCTGATCACAGTAAGATCACTGCACTGGCCTCTTCATTGCCAGGGAATTAAGGTCCAAAATATCCCTAATAGTTTCGGAAGCACTAAACAGATCATCTGAGGTCTACGGTTACCTCAACACTTTATTCTTTTAAATCAAGGCTCAACACATTCCGGCTACAGCTTTAAATAAATTGTGTCCATCTGTGCTGCAATTATTCTTAATATATATCTTAATCATTGTCCTTTTTGGGGGATTTCTTCCTTTGTAAAGCACTTTACACCTTGTTTACACCTTGTGTAAACTAAATCAACCTGCCATGCCTATTCAGCTATATGGACGTCTATATACAGTATATAGATATATAGACGTCCATATATGTATAGATCTGTCGACTGGTCAAACAGGGGCAGCCCTCTAGTGTCATAGTGAGGCCCTCAGTGCACACCGACTCCCTGTGGTGGACTCTGTTCACCCCTCACCCCTCTAGTGTCATATTGAGGCCCTCAGTGCACAACGACCCTGTTCACCCCTCTTTCAGGGAGGAGCAGGATGTCTTTCTCAGGGCCTTCATGCACTAATCTTACATCACTGAAAGGCAGCGTTGCCGGTCGGACCTCGAACGATCCCATACCGGGAACTAATCCTCAGAGTCCTTCCCTCAGAGTATCTCCTGCCATGCGCAAGGATACCAGGTGGACTGGAGTGACGTAACGGAAAAGCAAAACAAAACATTTACAAATCATGAAAGCTTTTTTGGTTATAAAGCCACCAATCACTCACTGGTCAATTTTTGCAAGAGCTGTCCTACAGCAGTTGGCCTACCATATAGGCTGTTGGGGGTTCAACTCCAGCTTAGGGGTCTTCAGAGGCACAGAGTAAATGTCTTGGGGATTCTGAGCCATCTCCTGTGGCAGATAAGTAAAATCATTAGGAAAAGTAATAAGCAGTTTTGTTTAGCAGTAATAAATAGTTCCCTGGCATACCTGATGACACCTCCTTTAATATGTAACGTCTGTTTGCTCGAGAAACATGCCGAATGCTTGAAGTTGTTAATCAATACAACAATAACAACTAATTGATGTAGACAGTAAATAGCCTACTTCCACCCTAAGTTAACAGTTAACAGTTTCTAAACACAATAGCTATATTGAAATTACCATTACGATTGACAAGTGGTGGTTGATCATCAATTTCCTTCTGCCAAACTAGAAGGTGTAGCCAAATTAATAATTGTCTAAATTCGTATCAATCCTTTTGACAGTTTTCCCTTCCCCGCTAAACACCCTCTATATTCTCTAAACTGTACATCTACTGCTCCCTCCCTCAAAAACTGTTTTGGCACCACAGTGGCAATATCAGGCCCACAGAGTCACTCACCAGCTTTCGTAAAAGACTTAAGACTCACCTGTTCAGAGTCCACCGTCCTAGACTCTGCATAGCCACCCCCTCCCACCCCTCCTACTTATTGTATGTTGTACATCCTGGCACTTAATGTACACAATTATTGTATGTCGTACTTAGTTAAAGTACTTAGTTGTGTAGCATCCTACCCTAGCTATCTATGTTGTATACGGGGAATGGGTTAAATGGGTTAACCCAGCAATTGTTAATGCTTTGCACTTGGTTCTATGCACATCCTTACTGGACATACAGTGACATATTGTTTCACCTTCTTCTGACAAATGTACTTATTGTAAGTTGTTTTGGATAAAAGCATCTGCTAAAGGCCCTAAATGTAAATGTAACTGACCCTGGCTTTACGGGCCTCCTGTAGCTCGTGTATCCTCTGGGTGCGGGCGAGGAGATCCATCCTCTCAAAAGCCTGGATCTTCCCCAGGAAGGTCTGCGTCACGGGCTCCTCCGTGAGGCCCCGCGTCTCGTCTCCCTTCCCCTCCGCCTGCTGCTGAAGGTCCGCGTCGGTGCCTGTGTTCTCAATAGTGATGGAGGGGTGTCTTGGGACATCCTGCTGAATGGAAGAGCGTCTGGCCACGGCCGAGGGTGATATGCTCCCGACTGACTTTCCGAGTGAGTTGAACGGAGAAGACTTCAGGTAGGAGAAGGGAACCAGGGGGGCAGAGGAGTGAAAGTCAGGGGTGCTGCTTCCGTTGCTGGAGATATACTTGTACGGGGAACTGTCGGAAGGATGGATATTTTGAAGTATGCAATGATGAGGGTGGCTAGGAAGTAATGCAAGTTCCGCCTCTTCGCCTAGAGCCAACTTCACCTGAAAACGGATAGAAAGGGAGTTAGTCTTATCTGAATACGCAGTCTTTATTATTTGATCTATTTTATAGGGATAATTGCCACTTCAAAATAAGAGCTTTCTTTATCAATGTCACAAATATTAACCTAACCTCCTTGAACAAATTTTATTGTCAAATATCTACAAATGTTGAATGTTTATTTATATTTGTAACAAATAATCTAAAGCACCCCTGAGAGGCATGATCAGTTGAAACATGGCTGTGTGGGACAGAAAATGATTGCATGTGTAAGCAAATGCGTATAGATCTTTGTGATTTCTGTATCTATTTACCTGTGTGGTATTTGGTTGTGCGACAGGTGTGTGGCTGGGAATTTCCAGAATGGCTAGTTTACTTGGAGAACTTTCAAAGTCTGGACTGCAACCGTAGAAGACCTGCACAAAAGTATTAAATTACATCGGTTCATATTTCAAACTCCTTCAGAATAGTTGCAGGTCTTATGAATATATAATATATCCACAATCGTGGCAGAAACTATGCATACAACAACTGCTGTTTAACACCACAAGAGGAAAAGGGGCATGATAGAAGTCAGGAAATTCTCGGTACGGACATGGGAGAATTTTTTTTATAAAGCGTGCGTGTGTTTATACACAAAGTGATCACGTTACAGCAATCAACTGTGCTTTTGGCAAAAAAATAGGCATTCATTTACGGCTTTATAGATTTCTTTAAATAATCTTACACTGAACCCACTGTACGACATGAACTGTCATTGCAATGCAAATATGGACATTTGGATACTCACTCAGATGAGTAGTATACAAATTTCCATGTTTGCATTGCAATTATAAAATATAAATCAACATGAATCAATGCAATTCTATTTGTAATAATTATAGTTAGCTGCCATTTCACCCCATCCTAAAGAAAATCTCAAGTACATATCAATCCAACATGGCATTGAATGTGTTTTAAAACACACTCGCTTCTATCCTTTCCACGTTTTCATCAGAAATCTACGGTCAGACAGACCAGGTGCCAGAATGCTCCAGGGCGCTTTCATTACAGCAGTCTGCCCTAGTGCGTTTGGTTTTGTGTTTACTATTCAACACGGCAACGGCATCTTCTTTGTTTTATCCAGAACTGAACCAGTATAAATGAGGACAAAATGCCCCCCACAAATCACTTTTTGGACCGAGCCTCTGGTGTAGACTGGTTATCTTTTTAAAGGCCTTTCAGCTTACTGTGATAAAAAAAAGAAAGACATTTCTATGTCATTTTATCAATGGATGCACATGACAAAAAGAAAATCTAGGGCAACCTGCTCTGTATGCAATTTGTCTGTTTTTGCAATTTTTTATATGTTGCTGGCAGACCTCCTTGGCTAGCACGTGGCTAATGGGTGAGATGTAGGTGAGCGGTGGCTGGTGGCTCAACAGATCTACATCAGGCTGGCTGGGGACACAGGTCCCCCGGTCTGCGCTGATGTCGGCCACTTGCTGGCCATCAACACTCAGGTAGTCTGCGGTCATGCCGGACAGGTAGGACACAAGCTCCGCATCGGGGCAGTCCAGCTCAGTCTCTATCCGCTCCAACTAAAAGAAGACACATGATGGATCTTGGGTTGACATAATGGACGCACAGACAGATAGACAGAGTCGATTCAGCGGTAGCACAGAGAAGGAGAGCAGAAAAGAGAAAAAATAAAATAAAATAAATAATATATATATATAGCACAACTCACAAATATAATCTATATCAGGACGTTGTTAGCGGGGTCATAAAGATACCAATGGAAGGAAAGTGATAACATAAAGTAGATTGGAACAAAAAAATGTTTAAGGTGTGCAAACCTGCAAACGTGTTATTGTCAAGACATCGTTTTAGTAGTTATTCGATTTTTGTTCGTGTTAATAATATAATATTTATCCACATGTTGATATTTATATATTTTGGATGTATTTTGGGTTGGTAGCAGGATGCATTAAATAGTCAAAAATATTTCGGCAATGTTAGTGGTTGGCCCGGGTTGTGAGATTCCCTGTGTTCAATAATAATTATGTGTTTTAGAATAATGACCGTCAGCAAATTAAGTCCTGAAGAACTGCAAGTCAAATAGCATTGCAGCATTCCACGGCTGTGGTGAATTATAAAAAATCACACATTGTCAATAGTAGCTTATGCAGTTCGATTTTGTTTTTACCTTGGTAAAGTTAGAAAGACATTCAAGATTCAAAAGATAATCATGCTCTGGATTACAGCGATCTGACGCGGCGAACTAAAGATAGTTTGAGTATATCTAGTGCTCTGTGTCTCTGTTTGCCTTCAGGCAAAGTCGCCCTACATCATCAGTTTAAAGTATTCAGTAGTTAAAGGCTATGGCATGAATAATATCACACATTTAAAACAAATAAATTGAACGGCTTTAATATTCACTATATTTCAGATATTTCTGGATCCTTGAGGATACAAAGTAAAAATCATAATAAATTCATGAACCAGTCAACTGTGTTTAATGAATCCATATGTATTGTAATATTAATCAACATGATATGCAATTAAACCGTGAATATACCTTCCCTTCGGACACCCAGACGCCCTGCTTCTGTTGCTGTCTGATGGCGTCCTTCAGGGCGCTGTACCAGGCATCGTTGGTTGAGTTCAGATGGATGGTTCCTGGATGGAGAGGCCAGACCGTCATAGACATTATGCTTTGCCATTCAAACTCAACACAAGAAACAGGAAACAACAGCTAAAATACACATGTTTGATTCCTGAAATATGTGTCCTCATGTCCTTCTACAGATACTTTGTTTTGCATCTGACTGCATAACCAGTTGATCTACATGAGCCGTTCAGTCTGTCAGTAGTCACTGACCATAGACCATGTTTGAGGTTGAACTGAAGCTTCATGGTGTAAGCTGTGCTTCAGTAGTTCACAGCCATGGCACTTGATGAAGCATCATGTACCATGAGCAGCCATGCCTACTTGTTGCACATTTATCTCCAGAACTTCAAGATGTTCTTGATATGATCACCAGCCTACAGCGTGGAAGAAGTGAAGAGATGCAAAATCCAACAAAATCCTCTCCTTCTACTAAGGTACTCCTCCCAGTGACTAACAGCCTGTGCCTGTTAATGAACTGGGTAGTGATCATTAGGCTTCAAAAACTTTTTTATATTAATTATGTTGTTACTGTCTATGGAGCTATCTAGTGTTGGTAATGTAGCCCTGTCCCATTTCCAACCCTGCATCATCAGACTCCATGTTAAGCCCATTTGATATTAGTATCATTATCATTAGCCAAGAATTTGTCCAAAGCCCCTGCCCTCAAACATATATGTGTGCCGCACACCGTGTGTTTAGGCTTACACATTAAGCAGTCAATCAGTTATTTCCAGTGTGTGTGGAGGCTGTAACACCCACCAGTGAATGAGTGATGTTCAGTGTGTGTGTGTAGGCTGTAACACCCACCAGTTAATCAGGGATGTTCAGTGTGTGTGTAGGCGGTAACACCCACCAGTTAATCAGGGATGTTCAGTGTGTGTGTAGGCTGTAACACCCACCAGTTAATCAGGGATGTTCAGTGTGTGTGTAGGCTGTAACACCCACCAGTGCATCAATGAGGTCCAGTGTGTGTGTCGGCTGTAACACCAGTGAATCAGTGGTCTTCAGTGTTTTTGTCGGCTGTAACACCCACCAGTGAACAGGTTGGAGCAGGTTTTCCTCAGTTTGAGTGCCTGCACGTACAGCTTGCGGGCACTGCGGCTGGAGTGGGGCATCACCCTCTGCCTCATCAGCTTGACGCCCTGCTTGCTGTCGGGGTTGAGGAAGATGACGATGGGGTACCACTGGGTGTAGTTCAGGGTGTTTACCGCCTTCGGGGTCACATCTAAAAGTGCGTGCTTGTTCTTAAAGTGGTGATTGAAAGAGAGGCAAGATGTTACAGTAGAGGCTATAGGGTTTGCAGTCACGGTAATACAAATGTTATAGCACCGATGGGCAATTCCTTAAAAAAAAAAAAAAATCCTTAAAATAAACACATTGCAAGCTTGAGCAGTCTGTTTAAGGGTGTAGTGCACCTGTGTGTTTAAGGGTGTAGTGCACCTGTGTTTAAAGGTGTAGTGCACCTGTGTTTAAGGGTGTAGTGCACCTGTCTGTGTTTAAGGGTGTAGTGCACCTGTCTGTGTTTAAGGGTGTAGTGCACCTGTCTGTGTTTAAGGGTGTAGTGCACCTGTCTGTGTTTAAGGGTGTAGTGCACCTGTCTGTGTTTAAGGGTGTAGTGCACCTGTCCATTTTCAAGGGTGTAGGTCACCTGTTCGATGATCTGCCGGATGGTGTTGAGTCGCACCACCCCTGAGGACCTGACGGGACCTGCATCTTTAGGCTCTGTTTCTAGGGTTTGGGACAAAGAAGCAACAGAAATACATCTCCTATACATAGAAGAAGAAAAAATTACATTGTTCGGTAGCATCTTATCCTAGCTATCTTTGTTGTATACGGGGAATGGGTTAACCTAGCGATTGTTAGTGCTTTTCACTTGCCTCTATGAACAGTAGAACAGTAGTAGGAGTAAAATATGTCTTATTATTATTATTACTTATTATTTGAGCTTAATTATTTTTCTTTTCTTTCTTTATTCTTCTGAGATATACTTGATCATAAATACACCCAAAGGCACTCGTAATAGGACCTGGATGATAATGAAGTTCATGTTGGCAGGCACACAATAAAAGAAACATACTGGCAATGACAAACTGATCGGGCATCTCCTTGGCCAGCCTCTCGGTAGCTGCGTCAGCAACGGGGCCGAATATCACCACAGGACGCCTGAAACCAGCTGAGGAAATGCACAGAACAAGAGCATTCACTGAAACACAATCCAAAAATCGTTAAGATATCCACGTTTCATTTGTAATGTTACCGCACAGATATCTACTCTTTCACTTACACTCTGAAAAACTATGGTCTGATACGCTGTCATCATTCACCCACCTTCTCGAAGAACCACCTTCTCGTAAGTGGGGTACGGGGTGTTTAGGGTACTCTGTTCCACCTGGCCCCTCCTCAGTAGGTCATTCTTCCTACTGTCCTGCTGGCCCCGTAAGCGCCAGAACTCTGCGCGGTCAGCCCCAGCAAGGTCTCTGGGAGAGCTCAGGATGGTAGCCATCTGCTCTGCCCTTCAACGAAGAGAGAACAACATATCACACAAACCATTCAACGTTTCAGGACCAACTAAACAAATCTGTGCAGTTGTAACCAGTGGAAGTTATAATTCATCAGGAATCCTTTCATGCCTTTAATTTATTATTTTTCCTTAATGCACGTCTTGATATATATCCATGTATTTGTTTTGAAAGCTATTTTTTTATTAGGTTAGGTTATGTGACCCCATAGTGACCCGCAAGGTCACTTCATTTCACGTTTATTTCGCACTATCCTCTTCAGTCTGTGATTTGCCATGCTGGAGAGAGGAGTGCATGTGGAAACGGGCATCTTGGTGCTGTTCTTAATGTGTTTCACACAGAGATTAAAGACCCCCTCAGCTGGCAAGGCAGCAGTTGTCTCCCGACTCATCATATGACTAACACAACGCAGAATTAGCAGAGTCAAGATAAGGCCGGCTACATAGTCCCAGAAAGTGCAAAAGCGGGGAATTCTGAGTGCTTTTTTCGGAATCAAATAATATAATATAATATAAGTAGAAAACACGTTTCCTATCAAATTTAATGTCAACATTTAATTGGGATTTGGTGGACTTTCTAAACACCCACCAACAGAATGTGTTGCTTATCACGACTATCGCAAAATAATCACAACCGTGCAATGATCACCTGATTTTGTTGGGAATGACGCCCTTCTCCAGAAGCTGCTTCTCCTTGCCGATACGTATCGCCAGCCAGTTCCCCAGCTTACCATCGTAGAGCGTGTCAACCACCTTCAGGATCTCCCCGCTGCCAAAGGCCAGGCTCTGAGGGCCCTCCCGCTCGTACTCAAAGTGAGTCCGGATGAAGAAGGAATCGCTGCGCCCCGACACCAGGACGATGTTGAAGACTACACCAAAAAGGTGAATATATCAAATTTCAATACAAAGATGCAAACATTGATCGCCAAACTGTTTTATAATCATATACAGTATATATTATTGTATAGCTGTAAAAGCTAAATATTATGTTCAGGATCAGGCTTATATCTGTGCACAAAGCAAAGGGTTTTCCTGAGAAACTCTAAAGCATTGTTGTACAATATAAGTATGTACCATCACTTGGAGGGAATGTCTCACCATCATGTCTCCTTTGTGCCAGGATAGTGATGTCCTGCCCTTTGGGGATCTTCAACAAAAACAGAACTGCCTCTTCTCTGAAGATGTTTCGGAAATCGACATTGTTCACCTTGAAAACGGAACATGGTAACAGTTACTTAGTAGGACCTACTACTAGCCAGTTTTAAACTTACCCTTTTTTATGATCTCTTTGTTCACTAATGACCCAATACATTGAATTGTTTTTGGAATTTAGATGGTGTAAAAGAGCAGGTGTCAATGTGCTGGGATGTATTTTTTTTTGTATGACAAGTGAAGATCCTGGAGGCTATCCAGACAGTATAGTACATTTAGTTGAACATGTCACATTCAACTAAATGTACTTATTTTTACATATTTGCATTTTTTGTAATCTCATTTAGTTTATCTTATATTGTTGCTGCTATGTGGCTGTTGAGGAAGCAACACTAAGATTTTTTCTCTTGCCTAATAATAAGATAAAATAAAATAAAGTATGAATCTGAATCACACCTGCCCTACCACTTTAACAAATCATGCAATCCCTTGAGCCGTTCCCTCCGAAACAGTGATGTGTGCATGTGTTTAGTCTGTATGCTGGCTTACCTTTACGATCTGGTCCCCGGGACGCAGGCCTTTCTCCTCAGCAGGACTGCCCTCCTGAACACCTGCGATGAAGATGCCCACAGCGTTGCCCCCTGCCAGTCGGAGGCCCAGGCTGTCCCCCTTCTGGAAGCACGCCATCACTGTGTTAGGCCTGCAGGAACAGCGCTCCGTTAGACAGTGAGGACAGAGGCCTGAGGCGCCGTGTTCTTCTGAGACTATATACATGTAAAGAAAACGTTTCACTAAAACAATAAGAACAGGGAGAAATACCATCCCCTATTTACCATTTTTCATAAAAAAAAGAATATAAACACACATTTAATAAATATATATCCAGTAGTATATATATCTAAAAATAAATAAACTAAATGTTTTGTAATAATAAATGTTTGTAATGTTTGCTGTTTGAGGATACCCATGTTGCCTTCTCGCCAATCTCTATGAATTAAATTGATATAAATTAAATGTCAAATGATCTGATGGATTTTGGGCATGACATGCTAGCCCAAAACCCTAGGCATGCCAATAGGTCGGAACGTCTAGTTTTTGTACACAGGAATGAAGTATAACATATATGAAATGTATGCATTATATGTATTCATTTTCAGATAGTGTTGGTTATCATTTTTGCATTTGGTCTGACTTATGCTGCATACCTGCTAAAGCAATGCTTCAAGAGACCGTCATACAGAGAGGGTCATAGAGAGAGGGTCATAGAGAGAGGGTCATAGAGAGAGGGTCATAGAGAGAGGGTCATACAGAGCCCTCATACAGAGCGTCATACAGAGCCTCATACAGAGAGGGTCATACAGAGAGTGTCATACAGAGCCCTCATACAGAGCGTCATACAGAGAGGGTCATACAGAGAGGGTCATTACAGAGAGTGTCATACAGAGCCCTCATACAGAGCGTCATACAGAGAGGGTCATACAGAGAGGGTCATTCAGAGTATCATACAGAGCATCATACAGAGATACAGTGTTCGAATTATGGGGGAGCTGGGGGGGCTGAGCTCCCCCGACAGAAACCTAGGTACCCCTGAAAGAAAATTTTTGGAAGGGTCAGTCTCATTCTGAGTGTTTAAATTGTGCTTTTACGAGGAAATTCTCAGGGGTTGAGTTTTTTCTTCATTTTAGAGACCCCCCCTAAAGCTAAGTAGTAATTCGGACACTGCAGAGCTAGAGAGAGTATCGTATAAAGACCATAGCACAATTAGGGGCCTACCCATAAATTTCCTCCTCTTCTGGGCTGGGGCGGAGAAGAATTTGAGGAGTTATTTTGACAGTAGCTGTAAGACAAACATTCTGTGTTGGAGTACCCACAGCCAAATGCAAGTCGACTAACATTTGTCCTTTCAATGATTCTCCCACTGTCTTGTATACTTCAACCTTGCATTTGAAAGGCCTTGGTGTGTACAGTGAGGAGGTGGTTGAATACCTCCAGCTTCCTCAGCGGGCCGCACGTCCACTTTGTGCTTTGATGACAGCCGGAGATCCTCAGGTTTTTTAACACGCCGCCCTGACGCCTTGGTAACCGGGATGAGATTTTCCCTGTCACACAGAAATGAGACAATGTTAAACACATTACGTTTTGGAGATTCGAACAGCCCCGTTCTTTGGCTGAGAGCCAATAGACCTTCAACCCCCCCCCCCCCCCCCCCCAATAATATATATATAATATATATATATATATATATATAATATATATTATATATAATATATATATATATATATATATATATATATATATATGTATATGTATATGTATATATATATATATAATGTATATTATATATATATATATATTATATTATATATATATATATATATATATATATATATATATATATATATATATATATATATATATATATATATAGTATATATATATGTATCAGTAGATGGTCAACCTAACAATCGCTAGGTTAACCCATTCCCCGTATACAACAATGTACATTTTTATTTTATTTTTTTTGTGCTGCAATAATGACTTTGGGGTTATTAATCAGCCATCTGAATGCCATGCCAGGATAACCTGGGAAAAGACAAAGTGAGACAAAGTATTTGTATGTTCAATGTTGATTGATAAAAGGAGTTGATGAATTTGCTCTCCTTCAATATTATTATTGCATCATATATACCGGCCTATTGCGGATTTAGGTTTGAGGACTTAACATCCCTGAATCACTGGACCAGGTCAGGGTCTCTTTGCTGAAAGGTGGCAAATAATTTAGGTATCTCTGATATCCTTTGCTTAATCCCCGGGACCTCAGGACTAAGACATGGACCTATGTCCTACACATACTGCTCATCTTCCTCCTCAGCTGTGGATTCTCATTGGGTAGGGGCCTCTGCCTCACTTAGTGGTGGACTAAACTCCACTACTAGACCAAACTACTCATAAGAACAATCATCACAAGCAGGGTCCAACATTAACTTTTACAATGTGTTCCTTTTTCCCTGCCAGAGTTTAATATAATCTGACTTATTTTCCCCTGTATAGTCCAACCGATCTGCGAGTGGCTGGTGAGGTTAAACTTGTTGGACCCTGATCCTGCGCCGGTCTCCCACCCGCCCCCCGGTACCTGGAGTTGTATCGGTCATTGGATGAATGAGAAGACTGATCCGAGTGGTGGGATCTCCTGTCGTCTATGGAAGAGTAGTCCTGGTACGACTCCATCTCGGAAACATCTGGCGGTTAAACAGACATACATGGATGAATGACAATTCAGTAAATAGCAAGGTGCTATATCGTCTAACAACCAAACAGCTGACCTCCCGAACTCTGCACACCTCTGCGTGGACATTGTAGTACAGTGATTTAAATGTAGATTTGGTGTTGTTAGAAGTTAGACCATAAAGGCTCAACGGGCATTACGTTCATTCTTATGAACTAGATCTGATTTTTAAACAGTGTGTATGTAAGCACTATTGACGTTTAACTGTTCTATATAGGAGGGGAGGTGTTTACTGATGAAGATAGTGATGCGATAATGAAAGACAATATACATACATTTCGAAACACAGACATACATTAACAAAAGTATAAAGCCATGTTTTCTTGGGTTCTGAATTGATTGTGACACCAAATCTTGTCACACCCAAACACATGCTGTAGTCTACAAAGTGCCATAACAATATTAACAAAGGATATAAAAATCACAAAACTATGAAATAACAGTAACAACAGTAATATAGTACTTCCGATACCTTTTTTGTGCTGTGTAGGTAGCGGAGGCCTGCACAGCCACTCACCCTTGTGATCTGAGTTTGAGTCAACCAGTAGGGGGATGTAGGCCAACTCACCCTCATGGTCTGAGTCTGAGTCCACTAGTAGGGGGATGTAGGCCAACTCACCCTCATGGTCTGAGTCTGAGTCCACCAGTAGGGGGATGTAGGCCAACTCACCCTCATGGTCTGAGTCTGAGTCCACTAGTAGGGGGATGTAGGCCAACTCACCCTCATGGTCTGAGTCTGAGTCCACCAGTAGGGGGATGTAGCCCAACTCACCCTCATGGTCTGAGTCTGAGTCCACTAGTAGGGGGATGTAGGCCAACTCACCCTCATGGTCTGAGTCTGAGTCCACTAGTAGGGGGATGTAGCCCAACTCACCCTCATGGTCTGAGTCTGAGTCCACCAGTAGGGGGATGTAGCCCAACTCACCACTCATGGTCTGAGTCCACCAGTAGGGGGATGTAGCCCAACTCACCCTCATGGTCTGAGTCTGAGTCCACCAGTAGGGGGATGCGGACCAGCAGCTGGCGCTGGTCCCGCTGGACAGAGAGCTGCAGCTTCCCCCTGGACTTCTCTATAAGCCGCCCCGCCTCGTTCAGAGACAGGTTCTCTGTGACCGTCCCGTTGATCTGCAGACATAAAACGTACCATACGAGATGCCCTCAAAAAAGGTAGGACGGTTTATATATCTCCTGAGGTTGGTCACATTTGCCTCCTCAAGCCAGAGCCAATACTGGCACCAACCATCTTCTTTATGTTAGCTTACAAACTGATTGATTTTGATTAGCAAATTGTTTGTCAACATCCATCTACCCATCATGAGCGTAGTCATCGACTCCACTGTTGACAACCTGTGGAGGATACAGTGCCTGATATATATACGACACACACCAAATCCCACAAGCTTACACCCACAATACATAGGGGGGGGGGGGGGGGGGGGGGGGCTGTCAGCTGCCGCCTCTCAACGTGACGAGAGACGGGAGCTAAGTGCTGATTGGCCAGGTTTGGGTAGGCTAGTTAAACCACAGGGGAGGTGTTCACTACAATGAGGAAGATCAATGCAATCTGCAGCCATGGAGTCAGTACCATGGAGGGTCAAACGTAGCCCCCAGGGACTGCGCTTACATCTGGTCGTTGAACCACATCCACTCCCTGCTTTTAAAGATCCAATATCAGGATTTTTTAGGGTTAATAATTTCATTTGGGGGTACTACTAGAATAGGGTTAAATGCCTGTATGTGAGAAATACCCCTTATTATTCTCACACTGAATTTCTGCAAAACCAAATTCAGCGTCTTTCAAAAGCGTCTTTCATGACGCTTTAAGGCCCGCCTCCAGAGTAGCCCAGAGTAGAACACGTTGCGTGTGACTGTAAATCCAGATTTTTCTAGTTAAGCAGATGTAAAACATGGTAGATATGTCATCTAACAGTCCACATCAAAGGGAAAAGTCGAAAAAACATGACACACCCCTTTAAATGATTAGCAGTACTGGCAATACTACCACCATTTCAGATGCAATATGTTGCACAAATATACCTGAATGATACCTGGGACCAATATCAGTGCGATGTCAGAGAGAAGTATGAGCACCTTGAGGATGATGTCTCCTTCTTGCAGGGTGCCATCCTGGGCAGCGAGGCCTGTAGCCGTCATCTGCTTGATGAAGATCTGGCTGCCCAGACGCAGGCCGTACTCTACACAGCAGGACACACACATCACCCAACGTCACCATGGACTAGGATGAGAATATGTCTGTGTAGAATAGCTTTATTATGCTGTAAAAAGCCTAAATACACGTGTGTGTATTAAAGGTCCCATGTCATGCCACCAGGTGTGGTGTGATTGGCCGTTACAAGCCGTTTTGGAAATCTGCCCCTTATGACATCACAGGTGGGCGTGTCCACCTAGATGCATGCTGAAAAGATCATTCTACCAGCCAACACAGTGGACTGTAGCAAACGTTGGTTAAAGACCCATGGCATGACATGCCACATGGCATGCCACACCTGTGGCATGTCATGGGACTTTTAAAAGATTCACATGACATTTACATTAGTTATCTCAGACGGGAGATATGGCAATTGACAATACAGAATGGACTCAAGCCTATTTCAAAAGCCTATTGCTGACATGCCATATCTATCACCTAAGCAAGGTTGACATTATAAATGTTTTCAAATTAAATTTTTATTGTGTATTACACTAGTCTAGTCCTCACGATGGTTCGTTAAAAATTCTTATGGATACAAAGATCGGGTCACAGGCTAATTCCAATGCAGAGGCTAACATAGTACATGATATCACACAATAAATCATACACTAAATTATTGGTCCTGCTAAAGGTTTGCATGTATATTTAAATCCACTGTAACAGGAAACAAATAAATTCTGTTTTTTTCAATTCTGTTTTTGCTGGCATCCCTAACGTGTAGATGCAAAACATTTTCCTGATGGCCCAGCATACAGTTTATGTTGATTACTTTTCAGTATGCTCCAATTATTTAGAACACATTACACTTTCCTTCTGCTTGGCTCAACAGAATCCCCTTGCTGCGACTGCCTCAGCCTTCATCCACAAACATCTTTGTGATCCCATTTGCATACAAAGCTGTGAGCCAAGCTGCTGCATTTTCAGTCTTGTGTGCTGAGTTTAGAGAATGGTTGCTAGGTGTTGAAAATAAACTGAGATTTTCTTGTCTTTGATAAAGATGTAAATAGCCATCCTAGGTTACGCCGAAATATACAAATTGTATATCTTGTCTTGTACCCTTGTCATTGTTTCAGGTGACATTACTGTCCTGTGACAGTGTTAATACTAGGGGTGTAATGCTAGAGGTTTGACAGGGTTAATACTAGGGGTGTGATGGTTCAGGTGTGACAGGGTTAATGCTAGGGGTGTAATGGAATCAGGTGTGACAGGGTTAGTGCTAGGGGTGTGATGGTTCAGGTGTGTTGTTTCAGGTGCATTACTGTTCAGGCTGTGACAGGGTTAAATACTAGGGGTGTAATGCTAGAGGTTTGACAGGGTTAATACTAGGGGTGTGATGGTTCAGGTGTGACAGGGTTAATACCAGGGGTGCAATGGTATGGTTTAACAGGGTTAATAGGGGTTGTAATGGTTCAGGTGTGACAGGGTTAATACTAGGGGTGTGATGGTTGAGGTATGACAGGGGTAATAATGCTAGGGGTGTAATGGTAGAGGTTTGACAGAACCATTGTTTTTATATGGCTTATTGTCCTTTATAAAGCCAGGGTAGCCTCACTAGCATCAAATGCTCCATTCCATGTCCATGCCTTATGTCTTTTTGCCCTAACATGAAAAAACTGTATTTGGTACTGTGTTTGTAATATTGTACTGGTTGAAAAATGTTGAAAATGCTGTAGAGAGAGTTAGTTAGAGTAAGAGTGAGAGTAAGTAGGTTATCTTGATATTGTCTTGGTTAAGTCCCTGCTGGCTTCACTTCACTCGGCCAGAGTTACATTTAGATGGTGTCATCATTAATAATAATAAATTATAATAAAGTCCCACCGATATAAACTATCACTCTTTCGTATACTTCAATCTCTCCAAAACTGCTTGCGTGTTTGCACAACGGAACGCGTATGTCATCCAGACGGAACGTTTTGTTGACGAGAACCATTGCATCTCTAGTAAATACGAAAAGCTATGTAGTGCTTAATAACATGTAACAATACGTAATTTTGATATATGCGTTGAATGTAATATGTAAAAAGTTGAATGTTAAGTGGGTAAGTACACAGTATGGTTTGGGTAAGGGTTCCAATGTAGGGTAGGGCTGTTCCATAATTTGAACTTACTACATATCAAGAACAAGGTTATGTAATAAGACAGGTTGTTACAGTGTTTATCACTGTGACACGTGTCAGAGTGTGAAAACAGAACAACGCTGGCCTTGAGCCTGTGGACACCAGCAGTTGTTCTCCTACCTTCATAGGGTGTGTTCTTCACCAGCACGACACTCACAGGCTTCTCCAGCGGCTCCAGCGGCCCGGCCACCCTGGGGTTCTCCCGGGAAGGGGAGCTCTTGGCCAGAGACAGATACTTCTCCCCCACTTCTCCGGCCTCACACTCATATTTACCACTCAGATGGAGGGTTTCCCCCGCGCCCTCCGCCTCCCCGGCCGGCTTCCTCCACGGACGGCATCGGTGGCAGTGTGCGTTGGGTCCCGGACTGTGGCTACAGCCGGCGCTCTGGGAGGGGTTCTCTCCCCCGGGGGAGCCCTCTCTCTCCCGGCTCCTACTAAGGCTCTTGTCGCGGCGCTCCTCGTTCTTCCCACATCCCCTGCTGTCGACGTGATGGCTGAGGATGGTGTCATGGTGCCAGCCACTGTCCTCGTCTGCCTTGCTGTAGTCATCGCCGCCGGGGGAGCAGGGCTGGAGCTGGGAGTCGGCCGTCACTGTGCGTGGTCTTTTCACTATCTGGAATGAAGGCAGTGTGTTGTGTATCAAGTATGTTGTTGGTCATCTTTTCCTCCATGTTCACTACAGTACTTTATTGTGGTTATTGGCTGACTGATTGGATTTAGGTTTGATTTCATTAGTAGGCTGGATGTTGCTCATTAGTAATAAACTTTTTTCTGTGTTAAAGGTTGGGTATGGAATTCTTGTTTGGCCATTTTTGCAAAATTACTTGAAATCCTTATCATAACCCACTTACAGCCACTGAGTTAGAAGTACTGACATGAAAATTAAACAAGTCAATCATCTGTGGAACGGGCAGGGCTAGAAAAACTCCAGCCAATGATTTCCAGACCCACCGAGTGGCATTGGACAGTAAGTACGTCAATCAAACGGTCGGGGTCGGCTTAGCTCAGGAGGTAGAGCAGTTGTCTTGTAACCGAAAGGTTGCTAGTTCGATCCCGGGCTCCTCCTAGCTGAGTGTTGATGTGTCTCTGAGCAAGACACTTAACCCTAACTGCTCCTGAAGAGCTGGCTGTCGCCTTGCATGGTTGACTCTGCCGTCAATGTGTGTATTAACTGATGTTAGTAGCTTTGGATAAAAGCATCTGCTAAATGCCCTAAATGTAAACGTACTGCACCCTCCCCCGCTCCCAGTGCGTGACCCCCTTGTGCTCGTGACCCAGAGCAAGCTTCTGTTTATTGTTACCCTGCGGTAGCTACTGGAGCTAGCTAACTAGCTAATGGCTCGCTGTCGCGCATCTGTGTTTGCTCGTGCATGATTGCGCGTCCATGATACTTGGAATGGGTGGAGTCAGAGTCAGCGTTGAAGGAGAGGGGGTAGGACCATTTGAGTTGTGTATTTTCAAAATCTGCTGGCGTTACGCAAATCCCATACCCAACCTTTAAGGACGGTTCAGACCAAAAGACTAGAATGGGGAGAAAATACATATTTTTGAATGTTTCTAATAGTGAAATCACTTTAAACTTGACTGTTGATATCAAAACAACCAGACAACTTCTCAAACTGTTTAGTCAAATGACCCATCAAGATTCCATTTAAGGGTTATGTAATGTTTTCAACGAGTGGCACCAGTTTCTAAACCTAGATTGTTCACACCAACACTGAAATGCTCCGACACCGCAGTGTTAAGTCTCGTATCGTCATTCTTGTGTGAGATGGCCTGTATACTCACTATCCTGGCCTCCTTGGAACAGTTCCGCAGTGACTGGACAGCAAACGAATGAGGCACGTTATCCATGGGGATGGAGTTCACCTGAATCACTCTGTCATTTTCACTAGGTCATTAGTGCGCCCACACACACACACACACACACACACACACACACACACACACACACACACACACACACACACACACACACACACACACACACACACACACACACACACACACACACACCACACACACACACACACACACACACACACACACACACACAACACAAACACACACACAATTTAACATTTCAGCAGGGCTTGATGTTCAACGAAATACAACATAATCTGCTAGAATACACAATACATTTTGTATTTAAGATACGACCACAGTAAAAGTTAAAGATTCATGTGTTATATATGAGTGGTTCCCATTTGCTAACCCTAATCTATCTTTAAAAAAAAGCTAATAAAATTAACTACCAAACAATGATTATTAATCTGATGCGATGACAAGACGTGAATGAATCAATACCATGTATGTCTCTAAAGCCGTGAATTGACCATGTATATCTCTAATGCAAATATCAGATGACGCAGTCATGCATCGTGATGAGCTAATCATTAGAGTTATGTAAGGATCCGTCTATAAACCTACAACAGCAGTCCGTCGGCGGGACTGCCCTGCAACACGTCACAGATGATGATTGAGGTGTCATCGTTCTCCATGTTGGGGTTGTCCTGGCCCCCAGACACAGCCAGACCAAATCCCATCTGGGGGTCCTAGAATACAGTAGTCACATAGAGAACAAGAGGGTGGGCCACTGTTCCCATGCTGATGTAACAGCTTCCACTAGCATGGTCCATGCCTAGACAGGGGAGAGAGACCCTGTAGTTTGAGGAATGGCCGCAAATTAGGTAATGTCTGAGGTAATGTTGCCTCGTCTCATTACAAAGGCACTGAAAAACTGACAAACACATTTGTAGTGTAGCGCATTTGAGACTGCAGATTTTGAATCCTGTCCTCTGGAAACAAGGTAGTTATTCATCTCGGGCCCAGCAGTCCTACTCTGTTATAGCTTAACTTCTGACCGCACAGGAAGTGTCATTCTACAGCTGCCAGTCTACACTTTACACAAACTTTATTAGTTTACTATTGCTGTCCGAGTTTGCTTTTCAGTATTACACACTACAATTACACACTTACTGTGTTCCCCACATCCAGCAACATGATTGGTCAAAAAAAAATGAATCGAAGGAAAAGGCTTCGTTGTTTTTTGTTTTTTGTTACAGAGATTTGAGCTCATCTGCATTCAGATTTTGAGGGACAGCTATGGCATTTCCAACATTAAAACGATAGCTCTTCAATGGTATCTATAGCACATCGAATGGCATGAATAACCGTTTATGTTTCCAGCAATGCCATTGAGCTATGCGTATGAACTTACCTTCTGTAATGTGACTGTGTGTTGTTCCCAAATCTCCTTCCCAGGCACCTGTCGGCAAGGAGGGTCAAAATAAAATCAATTTCAGGGATATTGACTTATGTGTTATTACCCTGTGAGATTCCAAGCTGCTACAGAAGCATGCATCCTGATCCCTGAGTATGAGTATGTCGAAGGTGCAATTGTAAACAGATTTATGGAGCAGGACGATGACAGCCAGGCTGGGCTCGGCCATCTGGACGCGTGTGCATGTGCCAGAAAGCCTGTTAGGATTTTCTACTGCTGGGCCGACCTGACTGCTGTGATTACTTGTTAGCCGTGGAAAAAGATAAAGTAAAGAAAAAGAACAGTGGCTGATCCGGCCATCCAAAAAAGTGGGCCATTTCGGTGGTGAGATGGGCCGGTCCACTTGAATAGGAAGGGAGGTTCCCCATTGGCAAATGATATGATATCAGAGATTTTGCGGTGCTGCCTGAGGTGGACCCCTCCCCCAGGTGAATTACTTTACTGAGAGCAGCAACCATAGGCTATCGATTAAAAAGTAGAGAAATTCTGGTAGTGGTTGCAATTAAGAAGAAGGATGGGTTAAGCCCTTTAATGGACTGGGAAAGGAAAAGAGGACTTGAAGGTATTCAGTGTGGAGTAGTGTCACCCCGTGTTGTTTCAGTTTTTATTTACTATATATAATATATATATATATATATATATATATATATATATATATATATATATATATATATATATATATATATATATATATATATATATAATATATATATACATATATATATAAATATATACTGTATATATATATATTTTTTTTTATCATTGGGCTTGTCTTTCTGTTTATGTTGTTGTCTTCTATGTATCTTTGCCACTTGCTTGGAAAATAAAGAGTAATTTTTTTTATTATATTTAGCTAGGCAAATTATATTAAATGAGAAAATGGGTAAAGGAAAACGGGGAAAGTCGAAGGTCTGGATAAAAATCGCAATTCACAATTGTAAGGGCCTGTCGGGGACAAATACCAGGGCCTTATCCCTGCCCAAAGCGTGCAATGTCATAATTTAATATGACAATTCAGTTCCTGGAATAATTCTGAACAAAGGAGTTATTGTGAGAAATGTTTTTATAAGGTTGCAAAACAATTGTAAACACATTCACCGCTTCATTAGTAGGACTACTTCGGAAAAATAACATACAGAAATGTTAACATAACCCTAAATTGAGTGTATCTCCACAACTGCTAGGGCTATAATATATTTGGTACCAATAGAAAGATAACACCTGTGAGATTGTTTTACAAGTGAAATAATAAATGTGGATACTATTGCTTAAAGAAAATAAAGCTAGAACAAATGCCAATATCAAACACACTCATGAACATAAGAGGACGTTTCACTTTGTCTGAAATAAAAATCATGTTCTAGAGTGAATACCACCTGGTGCAATATCAGTTGGTAGCCCTATAGTACTTTAGGACCATAGCACAACATATGATCATTAACTTGGTCAATAGTATTAGTAAAGGTAGTTTGGTGAAATCTCCAAATAAAAACATGCATCCAATAAAAACCAATGCAAAATTGACAACATAATCTTGATGAGACAATAACAGGGGGATATATTGGGAACCCATTGCACAATTTTGACTTATGACCCCTCTATTGAAAGGTCTGGGGGAATATAATCAAATGACCCCATACCAAATGATCGCAATTGCACCATACGGCCATCGCATGCAATGAAGAACATGTGTTCGGATTGAACACAGGAAATACAGACTAGCCCTAATCTAACCTTAAATGTAACAATCTTTAACCTAATACCCAAAATGAACAATCTCTCATTTAAGACGACTTAACCATATGTAACCTTACACCTTAACTTAAGCATCTCTAACCTAATACCTAAACCAAGCCCCCGATACTCGTATGGCCAGCCAGTTATAGAGCGATTCTGGCCAGCGTGGCTGTAGCAGAAACTGCAGTCGGGTTCCTATTCCCGCATTGAGAAGTGTGTTGGTGAATGGGTTGGGTTTCATTGTACATCATTAGACAATTCAACAACCCAGAATTTGTATCAGTCAGACAGACATTTATTTAAGACTACGATAATGACAACATGATAGTATATGATATGGTTACATTTTGTATGTTATTTGACACTAGTTATTGGAATCAGGACAGCAGGAAGCAAATAAGCTGAGGTGGCACATTTTATGTTATTGCTCATATTAATGTACAAGTTCACCATCAAATCAGTGGTATTTTGGCATTATGCAAAGACTGCTCTATCAGTGGTTGATTATTTTAAAACATCTATTTGCACATCATCCAGCATCTTGCACAAGTATGGTTAAAGGTCCCATGAAACACTACATTATGCTTTAATATAGATATTAGTGGGCCCCTAACACAGTATTCGAAGACGTTCTCAAAATTTAGCCGTGGTGCAGAAGTACAGCCACTACGAGCCAGTCGCACATTGAGCATTCCCTAAATGCTCCATTTCGGTGTCTGTAGCTTTAATGCAAATGAGGAAAGGGGCGGGTCAAGAGGGATTTGGGGGTGTGGCCCTGAGCAGCTTGGGGCCACGGTACCATGCGCTCTGTTGACAGTGGATGTATCGCAATGATGCACACGGCCTTTGGCCCTGTTCTGTAAATATTTAAGAACACTCAGGGTGCTCCGGCGGGAGTCCTGGAGCTCTATATCTAAATAATATCATATTATACATAGATATCTATATCATATAATACATATTATCACTGCCAAAACCTGTGTCCGCCTCCAGATGATATTATGAATCTCAAACGTCTCTGGTTCTTCCACTTCCATATCAATCTGAAGTAGACTGAACCACGACATGGAGGAGAAAGGGATTTTTGGCAGCGGGGCTCTGGCCGGAGACAATCACTGGCGAAAATCCCTTTCTCCTCCATGTCACGCCAGCGATTGTCTCCTGCCGGAGCCCCGCTGCCTGCTGATGAGGCACCACCGCCTCGGAAGTGGGCAGCGTGCCTCACGGCGGTGGTGCTTTGCGGCAGTGGGGGCTCCTGGCGGCAGGCAGCAGGCAGCAGGGCTCTGGCGGGAGACAATTGCAGGTAACAATCCCTTCCTCCTCCTTGGCGCGGTTCATATACTTCAGGGAGTCAAAGCCAAAGTTAATTTCCCCCCATAACACCAACAGCAGAACGGTTATCCAAATAACAAAGAAGAGTACAACACTTGCGTTACAGTCCTGGAGCTCTATATCTAAATTACATCATATTATGCATAGATATATATATCATATAATACATATTATCACGGCCAAAAGCTGTGTGCGCCTCGAGACGATATTATGAATCTCAAATGGCTGCGTTTGACGTCAGGTTCTCCGACGTCTCTGGTTCATCCACATCAATTTGAAGTAGACTGAACCACGACATGGAGGAGAAAGGGATTGTTGCCCTCGATTGTCTCCAGGGGCTTCTGCGGGAGACAATCGCGGGCAACAATCCCTTTCTCCTCCATGTCACGGTTCATGAACTTCAAGGAGTCAATACAAAGTTCCTTTCCCCCAATTCCATCTCCACCATGGCTGATATAACACCCCTTGTTGTGGAAATAGAAACGTCAAAGAACCTGCTCATAGACACCTTGATACTCAGCTAGGAGGAGACCGAGATCGAACCAAGAACCTTCTGGTTACCAGCCAACCCACACATCCTCCTGAGCTACTGTTGTCGTCAGACTACTGACATATCAGTACCAGATAACCTCTCAAAATGCAGTGAATAGGATTGCCAACTCTTCTGTATAAGCCAGGTTGTTCCCTTTATTGGGCTCAATTGGTATGTTCCCATATGGGAGCTCCCTCGTTCCGTATATTGACTGCTAATCCACTCTGGTCACAAGACGGCACTCTTACAGATTCTAGTTCTGACACCACAGAAGTAGATAATGTGCTGATTAATCCACATGTGAGACTGTCCAATCCCAGGCTGCCTCATGCCCATCAGTTGTACTTATAGTACTAATGTACCAATTCCTGCTAAAGTAAATCATTTCTGGTGTTGTTCGGTTGGTTTGGCATGTGCAAATATGTGATAATACACATGCAAAAAAATAAAATATGAATATACACTTCACGCCACACTGTACCCACACTGCCGTTTCACCATGCACAAGACAACACATGATGCAGGTGTACATTTTGCACAGGACAAAACATGCTTTGCCAATAAGACGCCACCTTACGTCCTGCAATTGGGTACCCTAAGTCCTCTGAAGGACAGGAAAGACCTCTCTCATATTACGGAAGAATCTTGAGAAGGAACCCAGCAAGAGGGATAGATCCGTCTAGGGATGGATAGCAGAGAGCAATGTACCATCATGGACAGACATAATATACTAGCATAACAAGGAAAGAGTTTTAGGTCAAATATTTAACCGGTAGGTGGAGTATCAAGGTTGCCCCTTTATACAGTATACATAAATAACAAGAGAGATAACATAACTACAAGCGGGAGACAGCGTGGAGCTGGGGGGGTGGTTATTTATTTGCGGCCTTGAAGCTAAGCAGCGAGCAGCTGTCAGAGGAACGGTGATGATGAGTGTGTCGTCTGTCAACACAGCTCTAAGAAAGCATAGCTTAGATTCGCCGGTTGATTACTGGTGAGTGTGGGGCTGGGTCGTTTATGAGCTATTTGGACCAAATTATATTTAGGAGTTAACCATTGTTACGAAGCACCGAGCCATCTGGGTTTAAGATGTCGTTGCTTGATCCGAAGTTAGTAAAGATCCCAAGATAAAAAGTTATTTGTTATTTCTGTTTTGTGTGTGTGTGTGTGTGTGTGTGTGTGTGTGTGTGTGTGTGTGTGTGTGTGTGTGTGTGTGTGTGTGTGTGTGTGTGTGTGTGTGTGTGTGTGTGTGTGTGTGTGTGTGTGTGTGTGTGTGTGTGGGGGGGGTAGATATATATTTGTATATATATATATACATATTTTTATTTGTATTGAAACATTTTTCTATTTGTATTTATGAACACAATGTTTACATTCCTCCATTCTTTGTAGGTCTGTTTATGGGAAAAACAAACAATTTCAGTAATAATTTTTTTGTATTAACACTATTATGCAAAACACCAATAAAAAGATTTTTTTTTATATAAAAATAAAATACAAATAAAAAGTACTCCCGAATCCTAAATCACTGAGCCCTCAGCTGACTGTTGTGGATTATAAGCAGCCTTCCTCTGCCATGACAGCTGTCATGAAGTGCTGAGCAATCCCCCCAGTGGCCAACTGAACCAACACGAAGCTCAACATATGCTTGCAGAGCTGGTTGACATCACAACCGTGGATATAGTTCTGTGATGTGAATCTACACTACATTGTAAATACATGGTTTTCATGCAAGCTGTACGATCATGCTAACGGAGCATTATACAGTATGCCATTTGGCATATCACTTATAGACAAATATTCCCCTTCAATTTGAGTATTCGAACCTAGCCACTGAGATTATGTTTTCTGAAGTGACATTATAACTCAGATAGGGTCATTATAATAAAAACAACATAAAATTGGTGGGAGGTGCGAGGTACTAAGGTGTGAGCAATGTGTATTTGAAGAGTGTAACAGAGGGATTACTGCATTGCGTCTATCAAGACAGAGAAAAAAGAGCTATAGCAATAGAAAGAGAAGCATCATGAATATTAAGACATAAACTCTGCTGTCCATGTCTTGGCGTACCCAGGTGTCTCTCTTCATATACACATCAATGAATCTTCCGGTTGCATTCCAATTTAACTACCATTGCCTCAGGTTGGAGGCGATGCACAAATAATCGATATATTGTAATTTCAATTCACCCTCCTGTTTCTGCAATTATTGCCAGCTTTGGCTTTAACCTCGCGTCCAAGAAATCCCAGAGGCATTGTGGGTAGAGAAATACCATAATATCATGACATTTAACATGTGGCAGATATTCCGCTGTCATAATGCCACAGATTCAGCTTTCACTAAAGTAGACCTATACATCACAGCAGAACTCCACTGCGTTCTGTAGTTGTGCATTTCTGTGTGTATAGTAACGTTGCAGTATGAAATGTAATACGCTGTCACCATATCCATCTGGCCCTGGCTAATTAGCACTGCCACATGAGCTGCAGAGGAACGTACACACTCACACACACACACACACACACACACACACACACACACACACACACGCACACGCACACACGCACACGCACACACACACACACACACACACACACACAAGCACACACACGCACGCACACACACACACACACACACACACACACACACACACACACACACACACACACACACACACACACACACACACACACACACACACACACACACACACACACGCACCAAAGGCACTAGTGTTGGCTAGGGACAAAAATAGAGAAACAGGGAGGGAAAGGATGAATGTCAAACTTGATATAAAAGATATGCTAAAATATCGGTGGTGAGTTATGTGGAAAAATGATGAGGAGCAGCTGAAAAGAGAGACAGTTAAAAAGAGAGATCTAAAAATGGATGGACGGAATCCTGTGGGTATCAATATTGATCAATGTTTAGGACAAGAGAACAGCACACTTTTCACCACAACGTTACAGGAATAAGACTAGTTTCACCTACAAGCTACGCATGCGTTAGGGGAGGTCCAATGGCCCATCCATACAGCAACATGCCTTGTTGCAAGCCAGGTTAGATTCCGACCTGTGGTCATATTCTGCATGTGCAGTAATTTCCTCTCTTCTTCATCCCCTTTCCTGTATCTCTTCATTAAATAAATAAATGGGACCCCTGTGGAGAGGGTGGATACATTTTTAAGTACCTCGGTGTCCAGATCACTGATGATCTGACGTGGTCTACCCACCTGGATACCGTGGTAAAGAAAGCCAGACAGAGACTGTTCCATCTCAGGAGGCTGAAGAAATTCAGTGCATCCAAACCAGTCCTGCGGAGCTTTTACACCTGCACCATCGAGAGCATGCTGACTGGGAACATCACCCCTTGGTTTGGGAACACCACCATGCAGGACCGTAAGGCTCTGCAGAGAGTGGTGCGTTCTGCTGAACGTACCATGGGGGGTAACTCCCTAATCTAGGATTTATTTTTATCAAGCGGTGCAAGGGCAGGACCACCAACATACTAAAAGACCCCAGCCATCCAGGCTACGGACAATTCTCTCTGCTCCGCTCAGGGAGCAGGTACCGCTCACTGGCGGCAAAGACTGAGAGACTCAGGAAGAGTTTCTACCCCCAAGCTGTCAGATACCTAAATGGTAGATTAAGCAACTTAGCAAAATTAGCAACTGAAATTATATATTTTATTTAAGTAACCCCCCTATGTGCAATGGCCCTCTGTTTTGAATGTGTTTACTGTTTTTTATGTTTGTTTGTGCCACTATTTAGCATGGAGCCGACTGAGAACATTTCACTGCAATGTATTGTGTATGTGACAAATAAAATCTGAATCTGAATTCTCCTTTTCTATACATCAGTGTGAATCCAGGCACCAAGATGTGAAAGATCGATCTCACACCTTAGCCTCTTTAAATATCCATGGCAAATACTTAACAAAAGCTGTCTGTTGAAGGTGTGTACTTTAAGTGTAGGAGGTTGACACGGAAAACTCTGCCAATGACCAAATATGATTACAAAGTGGCCTCCACTTGAATGTTTAAAAATGGCCACACGTTCCCATAGCGTTGGCGCAACCCTAGGTGTTGAAACTATACTAGGCTCTACCATTGTCATTGGTTGTTAAAGCTAAACAAAAGTTAGGTGCTCTGGCAATCAGCGTTGGGCTGATTGGTGACATGTTGACATAGTCAACATGTCAGAGTTTTAAAAACTTAAATTCTTTTTATCAAGTATGAACTCTGTTTTCAAGCCTGTTAATAGTCTAACCAGAATCACACATTTCTGCATACCTGGCTGACATCTCTCAGTGGATGTAGACAAACCACCTGAAGCTCCATCTTGACAAGACTGAGCTGCTCTTCTTTCTAGAGAAAGCATCCCCCATCCTTGACCTCTCCATTAATATTGACAACTGTGATTCTGATAGCGAGGAACCTGGGTGTGACACTGGATGACTAGCTGTTCTTCGCTGCAAACATCGCTGCGACAACTCAGTAGGACCCGCAGGTTTTGGTTAAGGCTCTGGTCATCCTGTATCTGGACTACTTCAACTCCCTTCTGGTTGGTCTGTATGCATGTGCCAATCGTCCTCTGCAGCTCATTCAGAGATCAGCAGCCCGGCCGGTCTTTAAACTACCCAAGTTCCACTTTTGTTCAACCCAACTGACATCAGGACAGCTGCAACCCTACACAGACTTAAATTCATCTGTTCAGACTGCATCTTGTTACTATAATGTAGCACTTTAGCATAATGGAGCAGCTTGCTTACATGATGGATTTCCTGTACGTCATATCGCATGATTCTTTCACCTTTTGGGTTGCATGGCCATGGTTGAATGTGCACATTGCAAGACGCTTTGGACAAATGCGCCTGCTAAATAAGAAAATTCATGCTTGATTTCATGGTCCTTGGAGTCGTGGGTGGATGGTGTTTATTCTATAGTCATGTGGTTTCTTGCAACTACAACTTTTCCATCAACTGATTAAAACATTTGAAACGTCCTTTTTGGTATATTATTTTAATACCTCCATTCATATTTTTGAAGAGCGTCCTAAGGAAATTCCACAGCCTCTTCGCTGTTTGCACCAGGCAGTACAACCTTTAGGTCAGAACTCCAAATTGTATCACAATCCCAATTCCAAATCACATCAAACACGCCTATTTTGTTCCCGAGAAATAGATTACGTATAATATTTAAGAACCAAAAGTTGCTGTAGGCTCAAATACATTTTGGAAACTACAGTAAACACACAATGCTACAGTGAAGATTCAGAGAGGAAGGAAGACTACTGGCCCTTTAAGATAATCTCTCTGCACCTTATTAGACGCAGAAACCTTTCCACGACACACCAAACCTTCAGGAGATTCAAATCTCAAAGCTCCTACATCATATTCTTCGATTAAGTTATACCATTGCATTCAATCATTTAACCATTCACCTCTTGATTAACCCCCCCCCCCCCACACACACACACACACACACACACACACACACACACACACACACACACACACACACACACACACACACACACACACACACACACACACACACACACACACACACACACACACACACACACAGAAACCCTCTCTCTCCCACACACAAACTAATCAATAGTTACATGTACATACACAAATAATATTTGGTCTTTCTCAGACATCTTAATGAACGGCTATAAGAATAGTCATCACTTCAACTCTCTATTCTCTACTCTCTAACAGAGATGAGAAGAGAAAACAAGCGTAATAAGTCGTTGTTAAATGACAATACACTGGTCCCACTTGTTGACTTGGTTTTACATTTCCAGGCAAGGACATAAAATATTGGAAATCTGGTCAGACAAGTGTGGAGACATTATCTGCACTATGTTTACGTAACAGTGTACAAACACGCTATGTGTACTTTTAAGGTTCTAACAGATGCGTGTTTTTTGTTGCAGAAGTAGACATCTGATTTCTGATATTAAATAAATTCCTTTACAAAACTGCTGTTATATTCTGGAGACCCTTAAATTTGCAGGTGCATTTCATTTCAATGCTAATGTTCCATGAACGGTCCTGTTTGATCTACAAAACTACACATCTACTACTACTACCACTATACCTTTTGGTATCAGCCACATTTGTTCAATTTAATTAGTAGAAAATTCATCCGGACCCCACCAGATCATTCAGGATCTCACAAGTTGACATAAAAGGCACAATCTAACAATTGATTTTCGCATCATTATCTATCATTCTATCTTAGTGAGATAATCTATCATTATCTCACTAAGACACACACAATACAAAGTCATTATATTTAATGTCAAATAAACAAATCGTCAAAGTGAAGACCATGCTTTTCCAACCATCTTTCACATAAACATACACGTTGTCTATGTTTGTGTACGTGTGTGTTGTGTGTGTTTGTGTTTGTGTGTGTATAAGAAGCCCTTGACCTTCCCCTCCCCACCATCCCTGTATTGCAGATTAGCAAGGACACCGCCCATCCCTGCTATGTACATTGCAGTCCTTGTCCACACACACACAAGCACTACACTACGCGCCACACACACACACATACACACACACACACGCGCACACACACACACACACACACACACACACACACACACACACACACACACACACACACACACACACACACACACACACACACACACACACACACACACACGCACACACACACACGCACGCACGCACACACATACACCACACACATAGTGCATGAGTATGAGTAATTCAATTTCATCTTCTCCGGCCTACTCAGCAAGTATTCAAACCATAAAGGGACATAGCCAGAGCTGTTCTGTGCAAAATGCTAAGCAAAGTGTAACTACAGTGGCCAGCCACATCCTGAGAGCTGTGCTGTTGCCTTGCTGTAGAGCGAGAGAGGGAGAGAGAGAGAGAGAGAGAGAGAGAGAGAGAGAGAGAGAGAGAGAGAGAGAGAGAGAGAGAGAGAGAGAGAGAGAGAGAGAGAGAGAGAGAGAGCGAGAGAGAGAGAGAGAAAAAACATGGTGCATTTACCTTGCCTTCGGTCCAGCAGAAGCAGACGTTGCTGGAGGTGCTCAGGATGTCCGACAGGAAGGAGGAGATCCCCAGACGCATGGCTGCAGATGACAGATAGGGCAGCTGAACAGAACGCCAGAGTGTCGCGCAGGTAGGAGAATGGAGAGCCGCATGGAGATCCCACAGACAGCTGTTTGAAGCGGGAATGAACAGCACAGACTGAGAAGGATGGTACCAGGGAGTGAGGGAGGGGAAGCCAGGGAGAGAAAGCGTAAGATAGAGAGAGATAGAGAGAGAAAGAGCGAGGAGAGAGAGACGGAGAGAGACAGAGAGGAGAGAGAAAGAGAGAGAGACAGATAAACGAAGAGAGGAGAGAGAGACGAGAGAGGAGAGAGATAGAGAGAGAGAGGTAGACAAAGAGAGGAGAGAGAGAGAGAGAGATGAGAGAGGAGAGAGACGAAGAGAGGAGAGAAATAGAGAGAGAGCGAGAGAGAACGAGAGAGCGAGAGAGAACGAGAGAGAGCGAGAGCGAGAGCGCGAGAGCGAGAGAGAGAGAGAGAGAGAGAGAGAGAAGAGAGAGAGAGAGAGAGAGAGAGAGAGAGAGAAGAGAGAGAGAGAGAGAGAGAGAGAGAGAGAGAGAGAGAGAGAGAGAGAGAGAGAGAGAGAGAGAGAGAGAGAGAGAGAGAGCAAGGGGGTGGGGTGGAGGGCAGAGGCAGCTAATGCTGTGATTGCGAGTACTACATGCAGGACTCCTGCTCCATGAAAGAGTCTGTGTGCATGTGTGCGTTTGTGTATGTATTTATGTATGGGTGTGTTTGTGTGTGTATGTATGTGTTTGTATTAATACTGATGTGTGTGTGTGTGTCTATGTGTGTGTGTGTGTGTTTGTATGAATCCTGATGTGTGTGTGAGCGTGTGTTTGTATCCTGATGTGTGTTTGTGTTTGTGTGTGTGTGGTAACAAGCTTGCACGCTGTCTACCCCCAACCCAAAGTAATGATGGACATTCCACACATTATGGAGGATGTTGATGAGACAGACTGTTGTATACGAGTGCCTGCGGTACTCATTGGAATATGACTCCGATGACTTCACAAGCTATGCCCTTGCCAACAGATACCTTCTAAAAATACATTTGAGTGATATGTATACGTAGCAAATATAAGAAATCACTGTGGTATCAAATGATTGTCAATGACCGATAATGCTCTGGTGTCTTGCTTTTCCACACAACACTGTGTCCCATGTGCTCAACACATTCAGGCATTACAATCTTGCTTGAATGTACAATCTACGGCTATCAAGGACAGTTCATTGTCCTGGTGAGTTCCATGATTCTTGACAGCATCCTTAATACGTGTCGGGCAGGGGGAGCTTGGCGCCATCCTTAGCCTGACACCCGGGTGAGGTCCCAGGGTGAGGTCCCAAGGTGAGGTTTCAGGGTGAGGTTCCAGAGTGAGGTTCCAGGGTGAGGTTTCAGGGTGAGGTCCCAGGGTGAGGTTTCAGGGTGAGGTTCCAGGGTGAGATCCCAGGGTGAGGTCCCAGGGTGAGGTCCCAGGGTGAGGTCCCAGGGTGAGGTTCCAGGGTGAGGTTCCAGGGTGAGGTCCCAGGGTGAGGTTCCAGGGTGAGATCCCAGGGTGAGGTCCCAGGGTGAGGTCCCAGGGTGAGGTCCCAGGGTGAGGTCCCAGGGTGAGGTTCCAGGGTGAGGTTCCAGGGTGAGGTCCCAGGGTGAGGTTCCAGGGTGAGGTTCCAGGGTGAGGTCCCAGGGTGAGGTCCCAGGGTGAGGTTCCAGGGTGAGGTTCCAGGGTGAGGTCCCAGGGTGAGGTCCCAGGGTGAGGTCCCAGGGTGAGGTCCCAGGGTGAGGTCCCAGGGTGAGGTTCCAGGGTGAGGTTCCAGATGGCTCAGCGAGTTAGGATTCTGAAGTACTTTTTATTTGTATTTTATTTTTATTTATAAAACGACAACTCTTTTTATTGGTGTTTTACATAATACAGTGTTAATACAAAAAGTAGTTACTGAAATTGTTTGTTTTTCCCATAAAACAGACCTACAAAGAATAGAGGAATGTAATCCTCTATTCTAAATGTAACCTAATTACATTCATTAATGTAATTAGGTTACATTATTTAACCAACTATTAAAAATAGTTAATGTAGTATTAACATGATTCAATGGCAGTTAATTAACAGTTAACTAGGATAATAATCAAATTAAGTGTTACCTGATGAGTCAGGACCGAAAGAGGATAAGGCCAGGATGGGTCACCAGCGACACCTGGAGAAATCAGCCAGAAAAATAATAAATATTTCAAGACACAGTTTTATGCCATGGTACATTTAAGACAAGATGTATTCAATATATGTACTAATTAAGGTGATAAATCATACATTACTTAACGTTTTACAACATTGGGCATAATTCAAGAATTAAAATCTAAATATGTGTACGTTCATAACATCGACTACAGTTACAAACAGGAGTAAGAAAGAAGGAGAAATGAAAGAATAGCGGTTTAGAGCGAGAGGAGGGAAATAACATAATCTACCTACATCAAATTGTTTCATGATTATAATCATTTTATCATTCTTAAAATGGGTTAAAAGGGGATTTTATCCTAACTAGGGCTGGGCGATATTGCAAAAAATATTTTCACGATTATTTTTTCGATATTGATATTAATAACGATATATATAATAAAATAATAATAATAATAAATATATATCTATATTAGATAGGCTGTGTGCGTGCGTGCGTGCGTGCGTGCGTGCGTGCGTGCGTGCGTGCGTGCGTGCGTGCGTGTGTGTGATATATAATTTGCTACTGCTGAAGTCTGAAGAAACCAGAGTGTTCATTAGTTAAACCATACACATGTTTATTATCATATTTATGATAAGCCAGGGAACATTTAATCACATTTAGGGCTTCAGAAAACATCTAAATCGTGTAGAGGCACAACCAATACATAAAAAGTAAAAAAGTGGATGAACAAAGGCCCTGGCACCTGAACTGAACTTTAATATATAAAATGTGCAAAATGAGTGCAAAATCTAAACATTGTAAAACCAGATTATGCTACATAAAATAATCTGTTTAAAACTAAAGATCTGTGAGTGACTATAACATCAAACTCCTTTGGCAGGGAGGCAACAATTTCAAATGTTTTTAGAGGTAGGCTTACAAGAAAACCAAAAATAACAATAAGTTGAACAATTTAAACCAGTCATTAAGCTTCATCATTTGTTTATCACAATCACATTTTTTTTGCCAGAAACCCTAGTCTGTCCACAGCATCCGGCTTCAAAGCTGCCCTGTAGCAAGTCACAATATTGCCACTAGTGCTAAAAGCACGCTCTGAGGGTGAGCTAGTCGCAGGGAATAACACAGGTAGCGTTTTGCGAGGATGCTCACTCTGGGATAAATTGTTGAGTGGTTTTGCCACCATGCCAGCGGTTCGGTCTCACTGTCTGCGTCAGGTGCCAGCAGGTAGCTGTTCAGTTTAGCCTTAATTGCCTGCTCGTCTGTACGACCAGAGGTAGCAACAGAGTGGGACTTCTTAAAAAAGCTGCTCAGTGTCTTCTTCTGTACTTTGGCTGGTGTAGCTGCAGCATGAGCATCTCCCCTACCTACAGCTGTTGTAGAACTGGATGTGTGAGTATTAGCTTGTGATGTGGTCTGAAATTCATCCAGCATCTGAGCCACAGCCTCAAGCTTGTCATCTTCAACGTAGCGGGTCTTGAACCAAGGATCATTTAGGGATGCCATGTTCAGGAGGTCATCAGTAGCAGCATCATCGTATTTTTCATTAAGGTAGTTAAGGAGAATAGCTTTGATGGTCTTGGTGAGCTCTGTGTCATCAGCTTCTGGCTTCAAGACCTCCTTGTTAAAGAGCTGCAGCACAGGTTTCAGGTAAGAGACACTCACATATGCTTCACCCGAGAGGGCATCAGTGAACTCCACAAGGGGATTCAGACAGACTCCAGGACATCAATGTCTGCCCATGAAAGGATTAAGTGCCTTGTTTTTTTTATCAGCTGAGAGAACCTTTGCAATAGCCTTCTCCTGCTCCAGCACCCTTCTCTGATCAATCTGTGATGGGGTAGTTTGAGCTCCTCTTGAGCAGCTGCTCAAATGGAGCATTTTCGATTTTCAACTTCAATCAAATTGATCTGATGAGAGACAAATAATATATTATGGGTGGGAGGGAGAGAAGCACTATAGGTCTATTATTGATCCCCTTGTGGTGACCCACAACTACAATGATAAGGCAATCACCATTTTTCAGGCTGATTTTTCAGGCTGATGTCACTAAATTTGACCATTTCAAACAGGGGTTGTCATGCCACGCCCGGCCACACGGTCCAACACCGCCATCTAGTGGTTGCTTGGCGCCGCTGGTCCTCATCTTCCCTACCCACCTGTCGTCTATCAAGCAATCACCATCCCCTACTTCAGCCGTGGATCTCCGACCAGTCGGCGCCAGTGTTCGTCGTTTACTCAAACACAGTTAGTATCGGTCCTACCAGCGTTATTGAATATCCTCTCTCTTGCCTGACCCCTTGGTAACCATCTCTCCTCCTCTCTAGTTCTCCCCTTCCCACCGAACCCCTGCCTGCCTGACTACCGCCTGTCGCTTCCTGATCCTCGCCTGTCTGACTCTCCTTCTGGTTCCTGATCCTCGCCTGTCTGACTCCCCTTCTGGTTCCTGATCCTCGCCTGGCTGACCTCTCCTTCTGGTTCCTGATCCTCCGCCTGTCTGACTCTCCTGCCGGTTGCTCCTGATCCTCGCCTGTCTGACTCTCCTGCCGGTTCCTGATCCCCGCCTGTCTGACTACCCCGCTGGTTCTTGATCCCTGCTTGTCTGACTATCCGAATAAACCCATCTTCCCTTCCACCTCGTCTCAGTACCTCTGTGTCCAGCGCTTGGGTCCTACTGTTCGCTACCCTTAACAGTACGAACTGGCCAGCATGGACCCAGCTGACGCAGAGGCTTTCCGCCTGGTGATCTCCCGCCAGGGGACACTCCTAGGTCAACACGACCAGGCTCTACAGGAGGTTACCACCACACTCCGTGAGCTGACCCAGGCTGTCCACTCCGGGTCCTCCGCTTCCTCGACATCCCCATTCCCACCCTCCGCTACTTCGGCTTCTCCCCGGGAACCGTTCATCCCAGCCCCCGAGCGCTACGCGGGGGATCTAGGGTCTTGTCGGTCATTCCTGCTCCAGTGCTCTCTGGTGTTTGAGATGCAGCCCCAGACCTACCCCACGGACAGGTCGCGGATCGCCTACCTGATCGGCTCTCTGCGGGGGGAGGCTCTCGCTTGGGCAGCGGCCGTGTGGGAACGCGGTTCCGCGGTCTGCTCCGACTTCGACGCCTTCTCCGAGGAAATGCGGAAGGTGTTCGACCACCCGGTGCGGGGTAGGGAGGCCTCCCAACGTCTCCTGCATCTGCGCCAGGGATCCCGCAGCGTTGCCTCCTTCGCGGTCGAGTTCCGGACCCTCGCGGCTGAGAGCGGTTGGAACGAGGAGGCTCTGCAGGGGGTTTTTCTGAACGCGCTGTCTAACGAAGGTTAAGGACCAGCTGACCTCCTGGGAGGAGGCGCCGGATTTGGACCAGCTGATCTCGCTCGCTATTCGGGTGGACAATCGGCTACGCGAGCGCCGCAGAGAGAAGGGTCAACATTCCGAGCCCCACTTCCGCCTTCCAGCTGTCCTGCAGCTCCCCGGTTCCCTCTTCCGGTCTCCGTCCCGCCTCGCAAACGAACGGTCCCGGTCCCCCGAGCCCATGCAGATTGGACGCACACCAACTCTCTCCCGAGGAGAAGGGAACGACGCATGCGCGCCTCCGGAGCTTGTCTCTATTGGTGGGCCTATCAGGCACACCTCCGGTCTGGATGTCCCTCCCTCTCGGGAAAAGAACGGGCTCCGCCAGTAACTCGAGGGATTCTGGCGAGAGCCGCTCCCGTAATCCCCTTGGTCTCCCGCCCCCTCCCTGGAGGCGGTCCTCCAGTGGAAACACCAGACCATTTCCACTCTCTATATCCTCCTGGACTCCGGGGCGGATGAGAGTTTCAATCGATCGGGAGCTGGTTTTGTCGATTGGGGAATCGAACACCGTCCCTCTTGACCTTCCCATTGAGACCCAGGCACTAGATGGGAGGACGCTCACGCGGGTGGAGCACCGTACCGTCCCAATCAACCTGCTCGTGTCAGGGAATCACCACAAGCTAATTTCCCTTCTGGTGATTTCTAGTCCCTTCTCCCCTGTCGTCCTGGGTTATCCCTGGTTCCAGACACACAACCCCCAAGTCGATTGGAGAACGGGACGAGTCATGTCATGGAGTACGCTCTGTCTGTCCCAGTGCTTGCGGTCCGCTCAGTCTCCTCGGGCGCCAGAACTCGAGCCCGCAGCTGTCCCTCCTGACCTGTCCTCCGTCCCGGAGGAGTACCACGACCTCGGGGCGGTGTTCAGCAAGCTCCTATGCCTTGTCCTTGCCCCCCTCACCGTCCCTTATGACTGCGCTATTGATCTCCTTCCCGGAGCCCCCCTCCCTGGCAGTCGTCTGTTCAAACCTCTCTCGTCCCGAACGGGAGTCAATGGAGGAGTAACATTGGGGAGTCTCTCGCGGCTGGAATCATCCGTCCGTCTTCCTCACCTGTGGGGAGCGGGTTTTTTCTTTGTTGAGGAAGAAGGATGGTTCACTGCGACCCTGTATTGACTACCGTGGCCTGAACGGACATCAGGTGTGAGGAACAAGTACCCCTTGCCCCTCATCAGTTCCGCCTTTGTCCCTTCTCCACGGAGCCTCTGTCTTCTCAAAGCTGGATTTAACGCAACGCTTACCCACTTGGTCCGCATCCGGGAGGGGGACGAGTGGAAGACCGCGTTCAACACCCCACTAGGCCACTTGAGTACCTAGTCATGCCCTTCGGTCTCACCAATGTCCCGCTGTCTTCCAGTCCTGGGAATGATGTCCTCCGCACGTGTTGAACACACCGTCTTCGTCTTATTGTACGCTACTAGTTTTTCCAAGCCTTGGTGAATGATGGTTTCCTGTCCGGGAGGGACATGGTTGAACCACACCGTCTTCTGTCTATATTGGCGACATACTCATTTTTTCCAAGTCCGTGGAGGAGCAGCACAGGGTTCATGTTAGACAGGTCCTGCAGAAGGGTTGCTCGAGAACAGGGCTTTATGTCAAGGCAGAGAAGTGCGAGTTTCACTCTAAATCCGTCTCCTTCCTGGGCTGACATTATTAGCCAGGCCAGGTCGAGATGGACCCCTCCAAGGTCTCTGCGGTGGCCGGAGTGGCCCTCTCCCTCTACTCGCAAGAGATTGCAGCAGTGTCCTTCCTGGGGTTTGCTAGATTTTTACCGGCGCTTTATTCGCGCGGCTATCAGCAGCCAGTCGCGGCGACACCCCTCACGGGCCTTGACCTCCACCAAGAACACCTCTCACCTGGACACCAGAGGCTGAGAACGCCTATCCAGGGCCTCAAGCGGCCGCTTCATTTTCTGCTCCCATCCTCATCCAGCCTGACCCCTCTCTCCAGTTTGTTGTGTCGAGGTCGACGCCTCGGACACCGCGAGTGGGCGCGGTTGCTTTCCCAGCGTTCCCTCCTCCGATCACAAGCTTCACCCCTGTGCCTTCTTCTCCCGAAGGTTGACCCCGCCTGAGCGGAACTATGAACGTCCGGCAACCCGCAAACTCTTGCTGTCAAACTCCGCTTTTGGAGGAGTGGAGGACATTGGCTGTGAGGAGGGTGCGGAGCACCCTTTTATCCGTTGGGACGCGACCACCGCAACTTGGCCTAGCATTCCAGTCCGCAAGGAGGCTGAACTCCCGGCAGGCCAGGTGGGCCCTCTACTTCGGCCGCGTTCAACTTCTCCCTCACCCTACCGTCGCCGGCTCCCGGAAATGTTATAGCCGGGATGCCCTTTCCGCCTGCATTCCCCGGAGGACCCCCTGCTCTGAACAGCCAAACCATCCTGCCCCCCACGTGCTTGATCGCCTCTCTCACCTGGGAGGTAGAGTCGGCGGTACGTCTGGCGCAGGAACAGCAGCCGGATCCCTTAACCGGTCCGCCTAAATCCGCTTGTTCGTCCCTGATTCCGTACGGTCCAGGGGTACTGACCTGGGCGCATTCCCTCCGGCTAATCCTGTGCCATCCTGGCATCACTGCGTACCTTGGACTTCCCCTCCGTCGCCGGTTCCTGGTGGTCATACCAATGGATGCGGACGTCGCGCTCGTTCATCTCTGCGTGTACGGGTCTAGCGCCCGGGAATAAGACCTCGGACCCGGCTCGCCTCGTTCTGGCCTTCTGCGGCCGGCTAACCCATCCCTAGCGCGCCCTTGGTCACAACATCGCCCTGACTTCGGTCACTGACGGGTCTACCCACGTCTGATGAGTAACGGTAAACACCACCATCTCTGACCGTATGATGATCGTTTTCTCCAAGGCCGCGCGCACTTCATTGCTCTCCCCCAACACTCCCCTCTCTCAAGAGGGACGGCACACCGCCGACCTCCTGGTCAGAGACGTGTTCCGTCTGCACGGGAATACGCAGACCGAATCGACATTGTCTCCGACACGAGTCCGCCAGGTCTGCCTTCCCTCCCAAGTCTGGCGGGCCTTCTGCAAGGCTCTTGGTGCCACACACTCCTAGTCTCTCCTCCGGTTTTCAGCACCTCAGACGAAACTGGGCATCCGAGCGAGCAACCAGGAGATGGAGGGCTGCCTCCTCCGCTGCATCACGCCAGTCCGTTAGGTTCCCACCTCTTGGAAAGCTCTCAAGCTCCCCTGGGTCGAATATGCCCAACAACACCCTGGTGAATGCTTATCCAACCGGAACTCTCCCCTTTTCGATGGCTTCTTTGGCATAGATACCCACCCCCCGCTGTTCCCTGAATTGGAGGCCGAAATAACGGTTCCGTCCGTCCGAACCCATCTGCGCAGGTGGCCGGCGCATTTGGAAACAACACACCGCGCTGCGCTGCTCCGCGCATCCTCCGCGCCCAGCTGCAGGGCAATAAGCGTCGTCTTACCAGCTCCCCCAGTACTTCTCCGGACAGAGGGGTCCGGCTCTCGGGCAAGGGATCTTCCCACTGAAGGGAGGCTCCCCTAAGCTTTCTCCCCGATTTCATCGGGCCTTTTGAGATCGAGAGAGGGTCGTTAACCTCCTGTGCGTTCGCGGCTGAAACTCCCTCCATCTCTCCGGTGCATGCCGGACCTTCCATGCTGTCTCCCCAGGTCAAGCTGTTCTCCACCAGCCCGTTGCTGCCCTCCCCCCGCGACTCCACCTCCGCCCAGCATCATATTGACGACCACCCGGCGGATGGACGGTTCCATCGCCTTCCTCGAACGTGCGGCGCCGCGGCCGGGGACACCAGTACTCGTCGACTGGGAGGGTACGGCCCCGAGGAACGCTCCTGGGGTCCCACGCAATCGGATCCTGCGATGCTTCCCTCATTCGGGACACTACCATCGAGATCACCCTTCCGTGGTTGGGCGTCCGCCACGAGCGCGGCGTCCGTAGAGGGTGGGGGTACTGTCATGCCACGCCCCGGCCCACACGGTCCAACACCGCCATCTAGTGCGTTTGCTTTGGCGCCGCTGGTCCCTTATCTTCCTACCCACCTGTCGTCTATCAGCATCTATCCAATCCCCTACTTTCAGCCGTGGATCTTCCGACAGTCGGCGCCAGTTCGTCGTTTACTCAAACACATGT
>OLKM01001704.1:0-30000 GCA_900291075.1 Melanogrammus aeglefinus
GTTGATAATTTCCTAGGTTGGTAATCTGCCACCAAAGTCATGTTTACGTATTCCATTTAAGTAGGTTTAAACTTTCTGTGGATAATCTAATCAACAGCAGATTTTAGAAACGTACAAATAGCTGAAGTCACAAAAAGAACACTAGACAGTATCGATATTACTCAAATATAACGCACAATATTCAGGTAGCTGGGTTCCGTTGACAGGACATGTCAAATCGTCTTCCACCTGAAATGATTTTCGCCTTCACTGATGTCAAAAATGGGCGCGCAGCTAAATACGCTGTTTTGTACGCAGCGAGAGTCGTCAGACCTCAACGTGGTTAAACGTGGTTAAAAGTACGGCGCAACCATCACGGAAATTGATCAAGATATTGTACACGTAGTGTGTTCAGTGTGTATGTGCATATAAAACTTTAAGTTGTTTAAGATAAGGGCACAATTCCCAATGGAAAACGACTGAAAAATAGTTTTCGTATGCAACGCTCGAGGATAACAAAAAAAAAATACAATCCAGAACGTTCTGCCAGTTCCCCTCAGGGGACTCACGTACCATAACTAGACAGGTGGGGTCTCCTTATGGTATCAAGATACAAACGTTCTAATGCTAAACCATTGGGAAAGCTAATTCAAGTGACCGCTACTTCGAAATCTTACCATGGCGGGAAGCACAAACCGTCCGACTGGAAATCGGAACATTCCGCCGGGGCACCAACCAAAAGAAAAAACAGAACAGCGCTCACCTGACTGAAACGAGGAAGATCCGTGGAATTTCCAGGGATGGTTGATTAAAAACACAGCCCAACAGACTTCCTTTAGATGTGGATCCGTTTTGTTGCTGTTGGTCATCTACTATCTGTTGCACAGATGTAAACTTTACATTTATGCAACCGTGTGGGTACAAGTTTATTATCACTCAAAACCGTATGAAAGAACGAAACTACTCATGTATGTCCCACAACAACGTTTGAAACCGTAAATCCCTGGAGATCATTACAAACCAAATGTCATACGATTTTTGCATATTACTCTAGATTATTCCCAGGCTACACACAAAAACCATACAGAGGCATCATCTAAAACTCGACTGTTGAGCTCACATGAGAGCCGACATAGCCTCTGCAGGGCGCACCCTGACCACTCTAATTCACCAACAGCAAAATCATGCCAGCCCAGCCCACACATGTACAGGTCGAGTGAGATGTTGGCCACGAGTGGAAAGGGACTGCACCAATAATTCAAAACAAGAAGCCGAATTCCTGAAACTATCCATATCTTCATGGTTTACAAGATTTAACTCAAGACTTGAACATGCCCATTTGATTGTTCCCTAATGACCTTTGTCTGCTCCATCGTTAACATATAAAACTCTACATCTCCTCACTAGAGTGTTGCATCCTACTCATGGGTGTGGTCTGAGTGAGCATAAAGGGGGTAAGGAAAGGGTGGATAAAAACAAAAAGAGATGCATGCTGGGATACACAGTGCTGTCTGAAGATTCTTCAGTTCATATAAGACAACGCCCCTCAGGGAAGAAACCAAGTAAATGTTGAGAAATCTGTCGTGACAATCAAAGTTACTATGCAAGCTGGAATACGGTCCTTCCTAGATGCGCGCCAGGAATTTTTCTCAGAGGATTTGGCCGCAGAGGAAGATGTTTGAGGATTCTTCCTCTCAGCCCAGTGGAACACAAGTCTCTCATCAGAGTACAATGGAAACACTTTCGAGAACATTCTTCCTCTACACCTTGAAGCCAGTGAAGGTTTCCTTATCTCTCAGCTGAAGTCACAACTTCAGTCGAGAGCGCACTAGTTGGAGTTCCCAGATTTGGTTGAGTGATTTAAAGGGCACCAATCATTCAGCTAGTCCTGTACAAAAAAAACAAAACACATTGTTGAGCTCTGAGAAGGATGTGACATACTGAGACAGAGACAAGAATCCAGGCATCTCGCCATACAAATGCCAGCCAGGTTGGAATTAGCCGTCCATTACAGGTCTTAAGGTCATCTTGATACCTTTAGGTCCCTTTGCAACTTCAGACTCTCCTTGTGCGAATGCCTTTAGGTGTCCATCCTCGATTGATCCTCATTGGTTGTAAGTCCCTAGTTATTGAAAGTCCTGATCTGAACACGCCGCTTGCATCCTTTTACACTTGATTTGGACTCCGGCCTCCTGCCAGTAGCATGTTGGATATCTTTTCGGAGCGCCGCTCAGGCTCTTCAATGTCTATTGGATGCCACTTAAGTAAAGCGTAGGCCCGTCCATCAGGTACTGGATTAATTTGATACCATCTCAATATCCAAGCCAATCACACAGACCATGTATGAAACATCATCACTGCCAAAGCAGCCAGCACACACACATAGGCCCCAAGGACAACGCACATAGAACCCCATGCAGGTGGGAATCTAAAACCACGTATACATACACAGATATCCATGCCAAGGTGTGTGTGGGAGACAAACACAGTAGAACCTAGCGATGCTCATAAATCAATCCATCCTCATGTCAAAACCAAACACCACAACACCTGAGCCATAAAAGGCCAAACCATCATGCAGGGTAAAAACCTCAATGCAAATAACCATCCATCATTCCACCCCCAGCTCTCCTGCAGGGCACTTGGGTCAAAATCATCAATTGTCTCTCCAGAAGACATATTATTATGTTACTACTTCTTCTAGTGGCATACGACGTCGCAGATTGTGATGGATTGATGCTTGTTGCGTCGTCCAAATGTTCCCAGGTTGGAATTCGGAACGTCTCTGAAGTCATGTCTTTTGTAGTCCAGTGAGATTTCCTGAATGGAGGGGGGTTGGCTCTTGAGGAGCAGGATCCACCTTGGAATGGCCCCAATAAGAATTCTTGGAAATGAAACTGTTCCTAGGGACGCTCACGATGACTGGAGGGTGTTGCACATGTTTTCCATGGTTCTCTGTGTCAGACTGAAGTTGTGTTTGAGTCCTTGTTGGAGATGCAGGCAGCCCCTCATCCTCCCCGCCTGGGGTTTCTCCTTCTCAGAATCCCTGTCTCCATCTTTAAAGCAACATTCCAGTACCATGTAACTGACGTCACAACGTTTTTTCTCAACACTCGGTTTTCCCCTGAGGCGGCGAGTCTACAGACACTGTAGACTTGAGACAGACTCTAGAGCTTGTATCCCAGTATGCACATCTGCTCTATTCAAGACCAACACCTCATCAGTAAAGCAACACTCACGTGATCGCAAGGAATGCCCAGAGCTCAGGAAGAGTAGCTGGAAGAAGACTGAAATATCAGAAACCCAACCATTACTCCAGTACAACAGATAACTACTAGAGCCTGTACATAACTTTAAACAAATCATTAAAACCAACATAAACCAAACACCTAAGTAAACCAATCGAACCAATAAACCTCTGTTTACTACTCAAGATCACCTTCAGGTAACGGGTTTAACTCAACCAAGGAAGCCCAAAATACATCAATGTGCCAGGAGTAATGAGAGAACGTATGACTTACAAAGTTGCAGTACATCTTCATGGATATGTTGGGATACATCACAGGACTGCAGTTAAATATCCATGACAGACTTTAACGGAAGGAACAGTATTTTACTCATGGTCCCAAACATGGCCACTCTCCCAACAGTTTTCAACATCTTACCATCTCCATTAAAATCAAGATAATTGAATGACAATACAAAAATTCAGGGGCTATTTGGGATCATAATCCAACTTTTAATAATGATTAAAGATAATTAACTAATCACTTTTTAAATATAAAAGTTGTACTAATTATTGGGACTGTCATTAGTACCAATAGAGTGAGATTTATATCATTTTACTTTGACCAAGCTGTATGTATATGTCTATAAAATGGTTACATTTCGGTAGAATCATTATTTTAAATTTTCAAATGAGAGTTAAAACACGGCAACATATCCCCCGATTTCCTTCACACATTATCAAGTGATTTTAATTCAACATACCAGACTCACTCAGATTGTGCATATGCCACCATTCTACAAAGTCTTTAACCCGTTGATAACAGAAGAGATGATAATTAAATAAGTCACCACAAACTCACAGATAACAGGTACCCACATTCTGGGAACACAACCAACAATACTTGTTTGGGCATTTTACGCTACAACTGCACAAACAGTGGAAGGCAAAACCAAATCGTCCGGATCTTCCCTCCTTAAGTTAAACGCACCAGATGCCACAAATTAACTAATTAAGAAAAACTACTTGAGCAGGCCGAGCTGCGCAGGGGTAGCTAATTAGGTAAAACTCAAAACTCAACTTCTGTTTGGAAAAAGATACATTCATTACATTAACTTACTGTGTAAGCCGCGAAGTGAGTAGAGTGTGTGTGTGTGTGATGTGTGTGTTGTGTGTGTGTGTGTGTGTGTAGTCGTGTGTGTGTGCTGTGTGTGTTTGATGGGGTGTGTGGTTGTGTGTGTGTGTGTGTTGTGGTGTGTGTTACTAACTAGTTATGAGTGAAGTTGGTGAATCAAAAGAAGATCTCGGTGTGATCTTGCGTCTCTGTATGTGTAGTGAGTGGATGTGGACAGTAGAGGCAAACAACATCATGCTACTCTGAGTGACGATCTGGATAGCCGTGCCCATTGCAACCGTAACTTGGCAGCAATCGCTGAACGGGCCTTTGAGGAGTCGCAGAAGGAATAGCTTTCCATCAAGAGACAGAGAGACTCTTACTCTACTGGTAAACTGGAGTCATCGCTACCACCTACACGCCACGCGTCACAATTCATTCCCCACACACCACATTACAACACACAACTCACACACGACACAAACACACCACACACACACACACGGACACACAACAAACCGACACACGACACTAAACAACATACACACCACACACACCACATACTAGATACATCTCTGGTTCACTAATATACTACCATCATCTCTTCTCTACATTCTCCTTCTCACCTCTAATTCCTTTTCTCCTCTCACCTTCCTCACCTTCTCTGTCATCCCTCACGCCAGTATAACGCATTTATATTGCCCTCTACTCAAGAGAATAAGATTTGGTGGGGTTTCTAGTTTCATAAAGCATCCCGGCTTAGCCCAGAGGAAAATAGTTGAAAATGCTGGGCGCCAAAATCATTTGTACTTCTTTATCGGTGCATGGCAAACTCTGTTTTCTCATAATAAGCTTATCTCTAAATGTAACAAAGATATGCGGTTTTATTATAGCTTTAATATAGCTATCCTGACCACTAATGCTGCTTACGCCAAACATCTAATATTCCATTCAAGATTATTGCAGAGTAAAATGGAATACAAGTAGTCAGATGCCTTACACATAATCACAAACACGCACGGATCTGACTGGGGATAGCGAATAGTTATAATTCCACACTTGAGGTCTGTTGTGTATTCAAGTTCTTATATATGTGCTGTTTCCTGTTTGCTCACCACTACAACCACCAGATGGCGCACTTACCTAGTGTTATACTGAAACTCATGTGATGTTGAGTGAGTAGAAGAGGAATACAGTGATACTCGTTGAGTGAACCTACAGTGCCAGTCTCGTTCTTTATTCCATTATATTAACACCAAGTTAGTAAAGGACGACAAGGTGGTTAATACAGTTTGTTGTTTTATTCTCTTGCCCAGAAGACTGTCTAGACTCAGGCTTACTTATACATAATGTCTAATGATTTTTTATATATTTTTATTTCTTTATTTATTTTTCTCCCGAAGATCATATACTTCGGGGCTTAATTAAATAAACATCCCGAGGCTTTATAGCCCCGAATAAGAAACAGCATAGTGGACGCCACACTGTACAGCATGTACTGCACATTCTCACTCCATACTTACTAAGAAAAACCATACACTACACATTCTCTCCATCAGTAAGCATCGACTTGTTTTAGACATTTTAACACATAACCCACCATTCAGGCAAAGCCACAATATTGCTGGCCTCCACTGCAGGAGGTGCGCACTATGCCTTGTAAAAAATGTTAAACTCTATAAAGATATTGCTGCACATACACATAAGACAATTTAGTAGGAAATAAAGTGTCTCAATAATACAAAAGTGTTGCAGTAATATAAAACTTTAAATATACACAAATGTGGGCACACATTAGTGGGCATCACAGAGACATACTCACTTGAAGATTCCCGACAGCAACTTCCACAAGTGTTGGTTCACCCAGGACTCCGTAGGTCAACCTCTTTGGTTGCCGTCTCTCTGGTTGCCGGTAGTTGACAGCAGGCAGGGGATCAGGATCATCGGCCTCCGATGCTGTGTCCTCCGATGCTGCGTCCTCCGATGCTGCGTCCTCCGATGCTGCGTCCTCCGATGCTGCGTCCTCCGATGCTGCGTCCTCCGATGCTGCGTCCTCCGATGACTCTTGTAGGCTCTCTTCAGGCTCAACCACGTTGTCATCATCTGCTCCTGGAATGATGTCCTTGTCTGCCTCTCTTTCCTATGTTTGCTCTCTCTCTTTTATTTCCAGGTCTGGAATGAATGGCTCTGCATGTGGATTCATGCTCGCAGCTATCTGACTTGGTTGTTTGTGGCGTGGAAATCGGCATACCAGCCTCGCCGCCTTCACTGCTTTCACTGTCTGACATTTCCACTTTCCTGTTTGTGTGATGTTTCCTCGTTCTTGTTTGTGTCTGGTTTCTAATTTTTGTCCTGTTTTAGGTTTGTCTAGAGGCAGACTATCACATGGGAGTAGGGGGTTTTGATGTAACACACGACTTTTGCCTCCTCCCTCTGGTATCACCTCATAGACCGGACTATCACTGCTCCTTCTCTTCACGATAACCCATAGACTTCACTTTCCAAATAGGTTCTCCAACCCAGTCTCACCAAAATGCGTACAGATCGCACGTTTGACATGCGTGCAGTAGGCCTACATACGCAAATACCATTTCGCGTGCATATGATGATACGCAAACCAGCATTAACATGTGGAGGGCGGATGCTATATTTTTTCTTGCCAGTCTAACGGTGTCAATTGTTGTGCTGTGACGTACTCACGAAATTCCAGACTTTACAACTATAATTTTAATTGCACTTTTCCCTTATCGGAAGCCGGAAAATTCCGAATTCTGAAGTAAAGGTTCAATGTGCAGCATGCACGCTGGTGACGTTCGTATGGGGTATAAAGTGATGCGTGGTATCGTGTACGCATCCGCCTCCACAGTAGTGTAATGCTGGGTTTTGCGTATCATATTGCGTACGCGAAATGGTCCATTTGGCGTATGTACTGCACGCATGTCAAACCGTGGATCTGTAACGCATTTTGGTGAGACTGGGTTGGGCTCTCATTTTTCCCCGGCCCCCTCTTTCAGACAGGAAATAATAATAACAATAATAATATAATAGAATAACTCATACATTTATTGTAGAGCACACTTTACATTCGAAGAATCTCAAAGTGCTACAGATTTCAAAGAAAAAAAAAAGGTTTGTTTAAAACATTGTGGCAACCCGCACCGGTGAATGAGCCATCTCTCTCCAAACAACAGGACACCGGATTCCAAAGGAGAACGGCCAAAAAGAGCATGTTTTATTTTAAAGCAAAACATATAAGTCGTCCTCATCAAAAGCAAAGAAACAAAACCTGGAGGAATCCACGGTCCCCTCCTTCGTGGTGTGAATCCCGTCACCGCACGAGGACCGGGTCTCTCTCACGGTCCACGACCACATGGGCTGGGGAGAGCCCCGATATGAGTGGAGAAGCAGGCTATTTAACATGCACGCCTTTTCTCCACTTGTTCCACTGTGTTCTCTCAGTTCCTTAATTGGCATGGGCCGGGTGCCACACTTCCTCCACCCTTCGCTGAAAGCCTCGGTGCTTTCGGAGGAGCGGCGCGTTCCGGCGCAGCATGGCCGTCTTCTCGTGCCGGTGGGCCTTGCTCTCGCGTGGCCTCGGACTCCGTCACAGCTCGTTTCACCGCTGCGCCTCGTCTCCCCGCTGCGCCTCGGTCTCCCGCTGCGCCTCGTCTCCCGCTGCGCTCGTCTTCCGCTGCGCCTCGTCTCGCAGCCTATCCTCGGCGTGCGTCTCTCTGCGGCGGCGTCGTCTCTGGCGCGCGTCGTCTCTGCGCGCGGCGTCGTCTCTGGCGGCGGCGTCGTCTCTGGCGCGGTCGTCTCTCGGCGGCGGCGTCTCTGGCGCGGCGTCTCGGGCGGCGTCTCTGGCGGCGCGCGTCTCTGGCGGCGTCGTTCTCCGGCGGCGTCGTATCCGGCGTTCATGTCGTCCCGGCTGCGTGTCTCGGTTTGGGGTTGCTTGAGGTGGGTGTTGCCTCCAAAAATGGCCAGTTAGCCTCGTCGAGTGTGCCCCGCATCCTCCACCACTGTGGCAACACCGGCCCGGTGAGTGGAGCCACCTCCTCCCAAACAGGACACCGATTCCAAAAAGAACGGGCCAAAAAAGGCATGTTTATATTTTAAAGCAAACATAAGTAGTCTCTCAAAAAGCAAAGGAACAAAAACCTGGGAGGAATCCACGGTCCCCTCCTTCGTGGGGTGGAATCCCGTCACCCACGAGGACGGTCTCTCCGTCCACGATCCACATGGCTGGGAGAGCCCCGAATGAGTTGAAGAAGCAGGCTATTTAAGCCCCCGCTTCTCCACTTGTTCCACAGGTGTTCTCCATGTCCTTAATTGGCATGGGCCGGGTTGCCACAACATACAAAACATAAACAGTAAAAGAGAAATTAGCAAAAAGCTTTTTTTAAAAAGATAAGTCTTATGGTTTCGTTTAAAAACAGCTGTAGTCTGTGGGGCCTTCAGGTGGTCAGGGAGGGCGTTCCATAGTCTTGGGGCAGCAGGGGAAAGCCTGATCGCCCATGGTGCGGAAAAGCCTGATCACCCATGGTGCCCAAGAGCTTGGTCTTAGGTGGTATGTGTATGGTATGTGTCTTGATGCAGAGTGAAGGGTGCGTGAGGTGGTCTAGGCCGGGGGTGAGGAGCTCCTGGAGGTAGTGGGGGCATGTCCGTGGATGCACCGGTGGGTGAGGAGGGAGACCTTGTATTCAATTCTGAATGTGACAGGGAGCCAGTGAAGGGATTTGGGGATGGGGGGGATGTGTTCATATTTGTGCACCCTCATCAAGATCCTGACAGCGCTATTTTGTATGTACTGGAGCTTCTGGGTGGTTACGAACAAGCACTCATCCACCCGGTTGCAGGTCAGATCCGTGAACTCTTTTATCATACCGTCTTTTGCCTCAAGCTAATTCTTGTGCAGCTGTTTCTGAAGCGATTTCATAGGCTTGCTGCATACTGGTTTGCTAGTTCCGAACATACTCTGCATACTCTTTCTTTTGTCTCAGTGGGATGCAGGTTGAAGAGCAGAGGTGCGTTCAAAGTTGCAAACATAGGCGAACACTCGTGAACAATCTGAAACATGTTCTGTTAAGCCTACCAATGTCTTCAAACGTTCACGAACATAGGCACAACAGTCAGAAGAGGTAGTTCTTCGCACGCAGACATGGATCACGGACTGCAAGAGATGTGCTCCCAGATGGCGATTAACATCAATTCCTTTCCTACACATAAAGTAATGGATAAATCGTTTCATATAGCCTATCTACACCCTTACTTCAACTGATGTCTTGTGCATCCTAAAATGTGATCTGAACGTGACATCACAGTAAGTGGGCACAACTTTGGTGACGTAGCCCTCTATTCTTGAATCGTCTGAATTGCTTGTCTGCAGTATACTTTCTACGAGATCGACAACTTCTAGACCTTCTTCTGTAAACTCGACAATTATCATGGAGGCTGCAACTAATACAATGGCCTTTCTTGTCGCTATTTGTTTGTTTACAGTTTAAAACGAACGTTTAGAACCTTGTCTAAAAATCATTAAAATTGTATTGTTTAAATTCAACTCACTCACTGCAAACGTTTGCTTATGTTCATGGATTCTGAACGCACCTCAGGTCTATTGGTAGACGGGGAGAACGGCCATAAAGCTGGTAATAGGGAGAAAACCCAGTGTTGCCACTGCGGATACAGTTGTAGGCATGCACCATCTTGGGTAATGAGATTTTCCAGTCAGCCTTTTGTGTGTGTGTGAGGGTGCGTAGCATGACAGTAGAGTCCTATTGAAGCGCTCCAACTACCCGTTTCCTTGTGGGTGATCGCAGGTGGTGTGAGAGCCTCGAACAGGACAACACTTTTGCAGCTGGTCAACCTGGTGATTTTCAAACTTTCTGCCAATGTCATGGAGGATTTTCTCTGGGAACCCAAAGCAAAGCGCAAAATCGTTGAACAGTTTCTCAACCACAGTTTTTGCAGATTTGTTTTAAGTGGCCTAGACATGAGCCAAACAAGTGTAGTGGTCCACTACAACAACAATATACTAATATCCTTGCTTACAGGTCTCCAAATGCAAAAAGTCTATGGAAACGAGTTCAATAGGGGCTCGGGTGGCTTTGTGTGGCCCCTTTGCTTTAAGGCACATACACACTTGTGTCAAAAAATGTTCAGTTTCACTGTACATCTTAGCCAAATAAAATTTGTCATATATCAGAGTACTCTCAACCCCAAGATGTCCCATTTCTTTGTGTAACTCATGAAACATGATGCTCTTTTAGTAGAACAAGCTGACATTTATCTCCTGGCTTTCTATAAAGGATTCCATCATTGACAGTTTTTTCGACTGTCTCAGTAAGACTTACATCTGCAAATTCCTTTTTGAGAGACTTTCTGGAAAGGCACTGGTTGTTATTTTTTTGATGCAGAGCTCGACCAATGACAGGGCCTCTCTCTTTAATTTGCTCTGGTGTTAATGGTTTAGTTAATGTAGGTAAACTTGCATCACTCACCAAGTCCAATGTGTTTATGTGAGCTGTAGTTACACAGGCTGGCGGAGTGTCTTTCTGCACCATAACTCCCTGAACAGACGCACAGATCACCTCTTGGTTCACTTCCTCCGTACACTGTTGCATGAATCCCAGTGGCAGGCGGGAGAGGCCATCTGCATCAGAATTGTTTTTACCAGGTCTGTAATTTATGGAAAATTTGAAATCTGCCAGTTTAGCAACCCACCTGTGACCTGTGGCATTGAGCTTAGCTATCGACAGGACGTAACTTCCCTGGGTACATGTGGTAATTATTTTCAGGTGGCGTTAGTGTTCTGGAGCCATAGCCAATTACTGCCATTTTCCTGTTTTGTCTTTGATAATTTATAGCACCCAATCCCTCCTGGTATGCGTCACAATGGAGGGTAAAGGGTTGTGTGAGATCTGGGTAACCAAGAATGGGAGGCTTGATTAGTTTATCAATGAGAAAGATCAGTGTCTCCTGATGTGTGGGTGTCCAGTGTATGGGAGTATTATGGAGAATACAAGACTTTATCCATGTATTTGGACTCGACAGGTCACACTTCCACATGAGTGGCAGAGAGCGTCTGGTAGAGAGGCTTGGCGATTTTGGTGAAGTTTGGTACATATGCCCAGTAATATGACAGAAATCCAAGCATTTTTCTCAAATCTCTGTTTTGGGCACTCTCTCTTTTAATGCTTTGACTGTCACCACTTCATCCGGGTCCATTGTATAGCCTTTGCCAAACACCATACGCCCCAGAAACCTCACCTTCCTCTTGAACACTTCACTTCATTTGCGTGGACTGAGTTTCACTCCGTGTTTCTGATACCTCTACAACACAGTTTGCATGTTATTGACATGTATCTCAAAGTTTTGGCTGTGTACAAGGTTGTCGTCTAGATTGACACATGACATCCCTCAGGCCCAATAAACACTCTTCCATGTTTCTCTGGAAATCTGCGGGGGCTGCACTCAAACCAAATGGAATTCTTACCCACTGGTAGAGGCCCTAAGGTGTTATGAACGAGGTCAGGGGTTGGCTTTCCTCATCCACAGACCATTGGTGGTAAGCCTTCCCTTGATCCAGCACAGAGAACCAGGAGCTGCCGGTGAGCGAGTCAAGCATGTCTTGGATGCAGGGGATAGGGTGACAATCATGGACTGATTTTCTGTTTAATTCTCTGTAGTCACAACACAATCTTAAAGATCCATCTTTCTTTCTCACGCATACGATTGGTGATGCATATGGTGAACGTGACTGTTTTATCCAACCTCGGTTTAGCAGGTCCTGCAGATACTCTTTGACTTCCTAATGTTGTGGTTTTTGGACTGACTGTTGGGTCATGTAGGGTGATGTGGAGCTTCAGAGAAGGAATAAAGCCTATGTCACCATTAAAGGAAAACGCATGACACTTCTCTCTCAGTAACTGCCTCATAGTCTCTCTTTGGGCCTCACTTAAGTGACTGAGATCAACTTGGGGATCCCACTGAGCTGGTTTTAGGGTTTTTGTCTTGGAATTTATTTGACTCTTCATTTAATTTGGTACTAGGTCACTTTGTTTACTCTCCTGTTTGTCTCTCTCAGCCATATTTTTCTGTTCTGTTTTAACAGCATACGTAGTCTTGAAGGTTTGTAATTGACCAAGGAAAGGACTGTGCGCTGGTTTAGGGTAATGTCCTGTTAATTTCTGTTAGCAATGGGGATTTTAACATATCCTGTCCTATCATTAGGGATGATGATGAGCCCCTGCTCAACAGTGACACCCTCTGGTGGTGTAGGCGCTTCACTAGAAACTAAAAGAAGGTCCTGGCCTGGAAACTGGGCCTGGAAACTGGTATTTGTTTTGACAGTTTGACCATGGTGACCTTTTCAGCAGCTAACTTGATTCTTCTTTTTCCTGTGTGCAAAATGCCTGCATCTCCATCACTGTCTGAAGTCTGGATTAGTTTTAGCATTGCTTGTGCTGAATGTTACAGAAAAGGCTTTACACACTTCATGGTGTGCGCAGATAGTACAGTGCACCCTCTAGTTATATATATGTCAATATTTTTAGCAGACCTCCTCAAAAACTGAAACTAATGTGTTCCACAGAACGTGTGCTCCACAAAACGAAATGCGAGAGAGAGTGAGAGAAGCTTCAGAAGAAATGTGTGCAGATAGTACAGTGCACCCTCTAGTTATATACTGTATGTCAATATTTCCATTTTCTGCATTTTTTTAAGCAGACCTCCTCAAAAACTGAGAGTGTTCCTCAGACAATTGACGTGCTCCACGAAACGAGAGAGAAAGAGAGAGAGAGGGAGAGAGGCTTCAGAAGGGTGTGCGTAGATAGTAGGCCTGCACCCTCTAGTCATATATACGTATGTCAAGAGAGAGAGAGAGAGAGAGAGAGAGAGAGAGAGAGAGAGAGGAGAGGAGAGAGAGAGGAGAGAGAGAGAGAGAGAGAGAGAGAGAGAGAGAGAGAGAGAGAGAGAGAGAGAGAGAGAGAGAGAGAGAGAGAGTACAGTGCAACCTAGTTATATGTCAATATTTCTGATTTTTTTTAAGCAGGCCTCCTCAAAAACTGAAACGAACGTGCTCCAACGAATTCGTGTTTCTCAGACAATTATCGTGCTCAACAGAACGAAACAAGAGAGAGAGAGAGAAAGAGAGAGAGGGAGGGAGGGAGAGAGAGAGAGGCTTCAGAAGGGGTGTGCGCAGATAGTACAATGCACCCTCTACTTATGTTTGCATCTAAAAAATAAATGCATCAAAGGGTAAAAGTAGTATACTAGGGATACTCTGATTTCCCCGTTTTTTACAACAGACCTCCTCAAAAACCTTTCGTTCTCACGCTCACGGAAAGTAATCTATTGAATCATGTACCAGAAAACGATTGTCCGACATTAGTCATACTGCACAGAATGAAATGTAACCCCATGCATTTTGGATTGGAGCATTTCTCAGAATATACAAGTGTGTGTGTGTACATATATATAACGAGGAAATGAGACGATCTAGTTGTGGGCCAGCAGAGGCTGAATTTTAACCGAATTCGGCCCATAACCTTATTTTTGACATTGTTTTTATATTATGAATATTTTGATATAGTCTGGTATACCTGAACCACACTTACACATTGGTGGAAGTGGATTTTCAACGGTCGGATAGGCTACAGATAAAAGCTACATGGTCTAAATATTATAAATAAATAATTGTATATAAATAGTAGTATATATTTTAATATAAAATTAATTAAATATTAAACCAATGCATTTCAATCGGATGATTATTTTCGACTTCAGAAGGGGGGGCGGGCTGCGCAGTGCTAACTCTAATGATAATTAAATAAAAGCTACATGTCTACTTATAATATCATAACTAAATAATTGTATATTAAAAAATATATATATATTTACAGTATATATAAAATATATTTTAATTTTTAATTAATTCAATATTAAAGCTAGGGTGGGCGATTTGGTAGAAAACAGCCGTTGAGATTCCGTTGCGTTCTCTCTGGTCCCTCCCTGCCACGCGCTACCTGCTGTAGCTCCTCCCTCCCAACGTCAGTTACGTATGAGCGTTCATGAATTCAGTTACATTGATAGGAAGACGAAACACCATGTCTGATTCCGAGGTAATTAAACATTAGTACTGATAACTACACAAGTACATATATAGCATCAACATCTTACTCACAGACATACCATGTATGTCATCTTAAAATCATTGTAATTGCGCTGGTAGGCCTAAGAATGGTAGCTGTATCAGCCAAGCAAGATAGCAAACTAATGGCAACTGTAATTCGTTCATTGCTAGAGCTAGTAACCCCGTCATCAATATTATATGCTGACGTTTTGAAGTGATGAATTGTACCACAATAACGCTATTTTTTGCATTATAAGAGTGTACAAGAGGCCAGCTGGCTCTGGGGACGATTATGCCCCAGGTCCTAGCACAGGACATTGAATATGTGGGATCAGCGGACGTCCTCCCGGAGCTCTATATATAATAGTATATAATATAATTGTATATATAATATCACGGCCAAAAGCTCTGTTCGCCTCCGGATGGCCGTAACGCGGGAGCTCTCTTAGGGATTGGGATTCTCTGGGTTTGTTTACCGGCGTTGCTATGGTTTCCGGTCTTGTGTGTTCCAACGGTTTATTAGGTAGGCCCATCTATTAAATCTCTGTCTAATCAATAATTAATTTACTGCCTCCTCCGTAGTCATTACAATATTATGAATAGACTGCGTCGGGTCCTCCGACGTCTCTCCATCGTTGCCAATGTGAGCCTCGCTCTGATTGGTCAAAGTGTACATGAGCGCTGGCAATTTTTGGGGGCGGCACACAGAGGCAGGGGAGAGCAAAGTGATGAGCAGATATTCTCAGAGCACTTTACCTACATATAGCTGACTGGCTATTATTACATTTTTGCCAAATATTACAGTAAAATAATTACCCACCCTAGCTTTAAACCAATGCATTTCAATCGGGTGATTACCGTATTTCGACTTCCATCATACATCTAGATGGACACGCCTACTAGTGAAGTCACTAGGGCACAGGGAAAGGCTGATTTTCAAATGGCTTGTAATGTCTAATCACACTCACACCTGGTGGAATGATATCACCCCTTTCCGACCAAGTCACAGATTATCAAAAAATGTGGTAAAATAAAAAAAGGTGATACGAATGAATGTGGCTATAGTGTTTTTTTTTTTGGAGATTTAAATAAATGCCAAAGAAGGCATTGTTGGGAAAGAAAGAGTTGCTCGCTTTGTTTTTTAATGTCTTTGTATTGGATTAAATATCCTAGCCTCAAGCATTGTTTCCTTTTTGAGCGAAATGACAAGCTTTTTATTTTAGTTTGAGACAACTGCTGATGATATCAGATAAAAAAGTTTATTAACTGTGCCAATGTGGATATCATAGCGATGTACTTAGTGAATGTTACTTTAGAATATTTTGTTCTTTACAATATACAATATAGTGAATGGGGCAGGGGACTCAAAACAGTGATCATAGCACCAGCACAACAAGCTGCAGCGACCGGATAACCTGCTTAATAACCTGGAAAACTTGGAACCTGCTTAATCAGAATTGCACCATTAAAGGAACCGGCCAGGTTGTAAAGTGGTTTGTTGGGACGTAAGTTAGCCATGACTTTTGTTCAACTCAAATTGCCTCTTGGTGTAGATGCGTTCCGAAGTGGGGCAGTTTGCTATGCATTATATATCCAAACGAGTGTTTAGCAGCTTACATGGCTGTATGTTTGTTTGTTCCAACACAGGTAATCACAGACAAACTCTCCTTGTCCCTTGCTTGATTATCCAAATGCGACATAGAGTGAATACAGTTGCACTCGTTTTCTTTTCCCAAACTGTGTAAATATTGCCCACAATTTACAAAATACAAATTTAATGATTGATCCAAAAGTCAACAGGCATCCCAAGTCCAAAGGCCATTTTTGTCATTTCATCTATGTCACCTGTACAGGGATGATCATTTAGTCTTTTTTTCATATCCAGACTGTTCCACTATTTCAATTTAGTATCCTGGATTTGTCTTCTGTTAAGGATATCCTTTGGTTGGGTGTACTAAGAAGGTAAAACATATCAATCATTATCTTAACAAATTGCCACAGCCAATAGGTTCTACTTTTTGTCCACATAAATGAGCACCTACATGTTAAACTACTACTTGTGTATTTGCTTTATCCTCAGTATTAACAGGATTCAGGTTGTCCTTCATAACTACTATGAATACCAAACATCTTCATGTCCTCCTTGTTATAACCATAGGTAAGGATCTTTCTATCCTCTTCTGTTGCAAATGTGAAATATACGTGAACATTTTTATAATCTAGATAATGTAGGGAATTAACTATTAGATCAACGCTATTTAATTAACAATACATTGACCAAATAATAACATCCTGATAACATCTGGCCCATCACAAAGACATAACAAGACACCAGGGACATTCTAGAGACACACAAGACATAAAAAAAATATTATTAATTATTTGAGAACTTATTTGTTTCAGTCAACTTTCTGAACAGACCGAGATCTTTATCAGCTAGTAGATTGCATCATACTTCTCGTTAGTTCTGGCGTAATACAAGAAATGTATTAGCTATAATTATAGGTAGGCCAATAGTCTGTTATTATTTTATAATTATAAAGTGTAATATAATGAAATTATTTTTATTATGAATCCCTTAATTGTTTTGTTTCCTCTGTAGGTCTACTGAATTCCCCTTTGAGTGCAGGTAAGTACATTCAATCCATTTTACAAACAACATGTGCTATACAAAGAGCAGAGACCACGACCCCCCCCCCCCCCCCCACCGACCTCCAGACGCAGCGGCGACGATGCGGCTGGTCAATGGGCCCACCAGCTGCTCTGGTCGGGTGGAGGTGTTCCACGACGACAACTGGGGCACGGTGTGTGACGACGGATGGACCATGAGGAACACCGAGCTGGTGTGCAACTTACTGGACTGCGGCATAGCCCTGGAGATCAAGCCGCGCGCCTTCTACGGCGAGGGCAAAGAGCAGATCTGGCTGGACGACGTGCGCTGCACCGGCCTGGAGACCTCGTTGCTGAAATGCGAACACAGAGAATTGGGCACCAACAACTGCGGCCACGGCGAAGACGTGGGGGTCGTGTGTTCAGGTTCGGCTGCAGAATAACGTGTTTTTATATTTGTTTTTTATATATCGCCTGTTGTCCTAACACACACCACAGATGTCAGAATGTCAAGACCAATGTGTCTCAATGTATCGTCCGTGAGACTGGGGTGTTACTTGTGTTACGTTGCAGCCATCTAGATTAGTCCCGCCCTTGCTCGATGCCGTTCATCATGGACAGTGGTGTGACACGAGGCAGTAGACCTTATAGGCCTACCTAGAACAGTGGGGAAGCAAGGCAGGTTTTGGTCTACCTGACAATGAGGTCAACCACGCATAAGGAGTTCCACAGCCTTAGAGAAGTTTGGGGTAAATTGGGTATTGAGCAGCATATTGAAGAAGAGTCACATTGGCCACATTGCGAAGTAGTATTAAAAGTCCAACAAGAACAAAATACAGATGACATGCCAGGTCAGCTACCTGCCACAGTGGCAAGGCTACAGTTCTACTTAGACACCTCCAATATCAGCACTTGATAGGGGACTCAAAAGAGTTACATAAATGCATATGCAATGTTTCATTAGTTTGCTCTTATCCCCTAGTTATGGGACATTGAAACCCTTACTTAGCCTTACTCTTAAACGGTCACAGAAATTGAATTCACAAATTCAAGGATCTGTTGCTTCGTGGTAACTTGTTGGGGTTTCTTTTTCAGACCACATCAAGCTGCTCAACGGGACTCAGCGTTGTGAGGGTCGCATTGAGGTCAAACATGGTGATCAGTGGAGGAAATTGTGCAGCAGTGGCTGGAGCCAGAAAGAGCATGAGGTGTTGTGTCAGGAGATGAAATGTGGGACCCCGCTTGTTGGACAGGATATGCCAGACTTTGGGGACAGAATTGCGCCAACAGGAGTCAAGGCAAGTTGCCTGGGAAACGAGACGTCACTCATGGAGTGTGAAATCAAGGAAACAGCCGACACTTGTGACAGCGCCAGCCTTCTCTGTACACGTATGTTAACCCTTACTTGTATCGTTATTGGTAATGTGTGAAGAATGCATGTGCCATTTTCGGGATTCTTTTATCCTGTTTCTTGGGATGGGAGACTCCACTTGTATTCTTATTGGTAATGTGTGAAGAATGTGTGTGCCATTTTCCGGATTCTTTTATCCTGTTTCTTGGGATGGTAGACTCCACTGGAGGCACACATCTTCTTTGAAAAGCCATGCTTGAAGAGCATGGCTCTTCAAGGAGGATGGGTGCGTCCAGTGGAGTCCCCCATTCTCCTTAAAGTGCCATTCTTGAAGAACATGGATCTTCAAGGGGTGTGGGGTTGGATTCCAACTGTAGGGAATTGTGAAGCAGTGGCTGGAGCCAGAGTGTGGCCATTTTTGCAATCTTAAAAGTTCGTTGAAATGTGTTTTTTAATACCAACCACCCTTGAAGAGCCTGGCTCTTCAAGGGTGGCTCTTTAAGGGTAGGTGGCCCCTCAAGGAATCGATTGGTGTGAGGTTTAAATGGTATTAAAAAATACATTTCTGCAAACAAAAAAGGCCACAATATGGACGATTGCCAAACAATTTCTTATAAATGTACATTATCAGAGTCATATATCAGACATTGTTATTGGCGTTTCACTCTTTGATGTTTTGTGATTAACTGGTCCCTTTCTGAACCGGGATAGACAGTAAACAGATTCGGCTGGTCAACGGGACGAATCGTTGTTCTGGACGAGTGGAGGTCTTACACGAAGGCCAGTGGGGATCAGTCTGTGATGATGGCTGGGGCCTACAGGAGGCAGACGTTGCGTGCCGCGAGATGAAATGCGGGACGGCCCTGGAGATAAAATACCAAGCCCACTATGGCCAGGGGGCTGGCCCCATTCTGCTGGATGACCTTGGGTGCAATGGCCAAGAGAGGACACTAGGAGAATGCAAACACTCAGGCTTTGGGTTCAATGACTGCGGCCATTCGGAAGATGCCGGCGTCGCGTGTTCAGGTATTCACTTTTATTCACAATTCATCTCCAAATCAAGTGGGAATTCTATGTTGACACACTGGAAAATGATTCAACTCATTCATCTTTTTCTCATTAAACGAGTCAATGTCGGAAAAGTCCAATCTGACGCAGACATTCAGTAGATGTTTGATGAGCCATGATCATGGGATCAAGAGAAGCAAGGCACAAAACGAGAGGCAAAAGAAGATGGAAGGCTTGAAGGCTTTTTATTCTACAAGTGCAAGGGCTGTTTGGTGGGAATGCGTTATGTAATATACTATTTGCCCTTTTCAGAGAAAGTCAAGCTGTTCAACGGCACCAGTCGTTGCAGCGGTCAACTGGAAGTTCAACACGAGGGCCAGTGGGTGAAGATTTGTAAAAACAGCCATTGGGGCAATAAGGAAGAGACACTGGTGTGCCGTGAGTTAGAATGTGGCACGCCGGATAAAAAGGCTGTGAGGCTCAACATCGGAGCGAGTACTAATCTAAGAAGTTTCACGGCCAGCTGCGTCGGCGCTGAGACCTCCATCGCCGCCTGCCCGCTTCAGTCGAACCCCAGCGCATGTGAAGCAGCAGTTGTTTACTGCATAGGTAAAAGATAGCGTGTTGAGTTTTTTCATCATGTGCATAATTGAGGTACAACTTATTCTTGGTCATTATTTTATTATTTGAGTTAGAAAAATTGTTAGGTGTATACTGTGTGTGTGTGTGTGTGTGTGTGTGTATCTGTCCGAGTAGCTGTAGAATCACTGACTATTGTATTCTTGTATTACGCACAGGCCAACCAGATATTAAACTGGTGAATGGCACTGATCGATGCACGGGGAGAGTGGAGGTCCAAAACGATGGCCAATGGGGAACCGTGTGTGATGACTCCTGGGACATCAGGGATGCACAGGTGGCATGCCGAGCGATGGACTGCGGAACACCCTTACTCATCAAACCTGCAGCCTACTTTGGCCCGGGCAGGGGAAACGTCTGGTTAGACGACTTGGAATGTTTTGGTAACGAGACCTCCCTCATGCAATGCCGACACACAGACTTTGGTCAAAGCAACTGTAACCACATGGAAGATGCTGGAGTGCAGTGTTCAAGTGAGTGTCCTGCACCGTTGCAACCTTTAACTGTTCAGTCATTTAGCAGACTATTTAATCCAAAGCTAATTAACAGATGCCTACTAGGTAGGCTTTGGACATCAGGGCTCACCCTTTAAATAGCAAATGTCATTTCAGACGGTTGTGTGATTGTGATTCTGTCCTCCTATCCTGTGTTCTGCAGTTTCCACCCGACTCCTGAACGGGAGCAACCACTGCTCAGGCAGAGTGGAGATCTACCAGGAAGGCCAGTGGGCACCAGTGTTTAATGCTAACTGGGGGCTCAATGAAGCGCTTGTGGTGTGCAGAGAGATGCAATGTGGAGAACCGGTGGTGGCCTCGACACCGTTCAATTTCGGACATGCCGGCCAGGAGACAGGGTACACCACCACTTGTAATGGCAGAGAAACCTCAATAAACCAGTGCTCCCTGAGAGGATATGCCCAGACCAGCCAGAATCATGCTGCTGCGGCAACAGTGGTTTGTTCAGGTAAGAACTCTTTGGGAAGTCTGGATGTCTGAAAGGCACACTTAACACGTTACTATTTTTATATATTTTGTATTTTGTCCTAGGTAACGTGAGGTTAGTCAATGGATCCAATAAGTGCAACGGAAGGGTTGAAATGTACCAGAATGGCCAATGGGGAACTGTGTGCAATGAAACCTGGGATATGAATGATGCGGCGGTGGTATGTACGTATCTCCAATGTGGTAGGGCCCAGAAGATCCCTAATTCTGGCTTCTTTGGCCGAGGCAGCACAAACATGTTGATCGGAGAAATTAGTTGTACTGGACGCGAGCACTCACCCGACGAATGCAGACAACAGAACATGGGTTCCTCGACTTGCAACAGCACCTCAGTGGCTGGGGTTCTGTGCTCAGGTAAGGGAACTTAGTTATTGTTTCATGTACAATATTATATTCAAATAAATACTATGAGACCACTCCCAAGAAAATTACAATCTAAATCAAATGCATAAATATTAGGTAGCAATTACAATGACAGATTTTATATTTCTTCCAACAACCTACACCACAGATGGTTTGCCCACGCGCTTGGTCCATTCCACGAGTCAATGTTTTGGGAGAGTGGAGGTCCAACATGCAGGCCAGTGGGGCACCTTGTGTGGTGAAGACTGGTCCATGTCCGACGCCATGGTTGTGTGTAATCTCTTGGGATGCGGGACAGCGGCGAGCATCTCTGGGAATGCACAGTTTGAGCAAGGCACCGGGCCCATATGGGAAGCCAGCGATCTGTGTTTCAAAAATGAGGCGTCAGTCTTCAAATGCTCACAGAGTGGATTCAATGGCACTAGCTGTGGCCACGGACAGGATGCCGGTGTTGTCTGCACAGGTACACTGTGAGCTGGTTAGATAATGTTATATTACTCTGAAGTCTGATTGCCAGTGAGCTAAAATCTGGGTGATCAGGGTGTTTCACTTTATTTGGCTTCATATTGTTTTCGAGCAATCATCTTGCTGGAGGCTGAAATCTGTAAGCCCTTCATTTCCGGACTTACCTCAGCAAGAAGTATTCAACAGTAAAAAAGTATAACTCTTTCAAATCAACATCATTTTGTCTGCTGAAGAAGATTTTACCAATTCCTGTTACAGTTAATATGGCTGCTCCTTCCCCTGAGTTTATTATTCCTCCAGCGTAATCAATCAATGTTTCTGTTTTTAATGCAGTTCACGTTTCCTCTCTTCTTGTATCCAGAATCGATAAGGTTGGTCAATGGCAGAAGCGAATGTTCTGGCCGGCTGGAGATTTCACACAATGGCCAGTGGGGAACGATATGTGATGACGAATGGGAAATGAGTAACACTGAAGTAGTGTGCCGGCAGACGGGGTGTGGCCAGGGCCTTTCTTTCGATGGTAGTTTTGGTCCAGGAAGTGGCCCGATATGGCTGGACAATGTTGTTTGTACCGGTGAAGAGGACGCGATCACTCAGTGTCTTCATCAGAACTATGGCGAAAATAACTGCGGTCATAGTGAAGATGTGGGCATTGTATGTTTAGGTAAGCAAACACCATTTGTTTTGAAAAATGTAATTGTCATTTGTATGGTATTCATCTGTTTGTCCGACATTGATACAGGTTTTCCTGTTTGCAGGAAATTTACCCAAGCCACATGTATCTCTGAACCCGGGTCCAGAGGTAAACTTCGGTGACAGAGTTGACATAACGTGCTCTGTGTTAACCGACCACCTGGGAGGAACGTTTGTCTTACAAAAGACACCAGGCCCCTTCAGAATGCAGACATACTCTGCGAGCGAAACTGCAACCTTCACTATCCCCAAGACCAACTTGAGCCATGGAGGCTTGTATCACTGCCATTTTCAAAAGAAAGTCCTAGCCAAAACCATTAACATACTGGGGGATCCTGTTGAGCTCAAAGTCACAGGTCAGCCTCACTGTTTTACACGTTGCTGTTGTTTTTTATGACATGCGATAACAACAAGGCGCCGGCCAATCCTCCGTGAGCTCACACAAGTTCTGTTTGGTGTCTCCTTCACAGTGAAACTACAGCAGCCCATCATCTCCCTGCCATCAGGTGGCCTCATGATGCTCATGCCCACTAACAAAATAGAGGTCAAGGGAGGAAGCACCTTCGCCATCTCTTGCTCCATTTTCTCCAAATACGAGGGGGGGTCCTTCTACCTGCGCAAGTCCAACACCACCGCCACAAAGCATCAGGCAGCGTTAAGCCACTCCATCATCCAAGTGGCTTACTTTGATTTCTTAGACGTCACCCCGCAAGATCAGGGCGATTACACATGTGTCTATTCCGTCAATATCTCTACACAATCCTTCCATTCAGTGCCCTCGAAAACAATCCAGGTCATAGTGTCAGGTGAGTTCCAGGACTTTGTGTTACCTTTTCTATGTTAGTGCAGTGAATAGACCATTTTCAGAAAGGTCTCGTCGTAGGATTAACACAGGTGTGGGTACTTAAATGGAGCGGACCCTTAATTAGTGTTACTAGCGACACCTTTCCACATAGATCTATTATTGGTCTGTGCTGGATCGATAAAAGCAAAGACAATTTTTGCATGGCACGATTACATACAAAGTCAATGCAAAGAAGCGAATAGATGCGATGAATGGAGACATTTCTTGGCGGTTGGTGTCACTTCTATTATCACTTCTAAATGATGTTCGCTCGAGTTGAAATGTATGCTGATAGGCTTATATGACGCAGCTTCACGCTATTTTTGCACGAAGTTGTGTCAAATAAGGCTGTAAGCGTTGAGTTTCTCTCAGCATCACTCACGTCCTGAAGTCCTAAATTGAAACACAAAAGTGGCACATGTGAATAAGGTTTATAATGTCCACCTAATCAGATATATGGAAACTAGAAGCAACAGGTAATCAAGCTTAGAACTCGCTTTGCGCATGACATCAGATTTCAGATACACTTACACATATGAGATGTAGTTATTCTTATGTATGTACTTATTCCACCATTGAGGAAAAAAAACAGAATATAAACAAAAGTAAAGAATTGCATCTGTGTCTAACATCAGACACTTATTTCCAAACTTGAGACAAAAACAAAACTTTTAAATGTTGCCCTATGTGGTGAGGTTGATCCCATTAAAGCCTTAAAATAAACCCTATACAACTACTAGGATAAAACAGCGTCTAAAGCGAGGAACACACTGGCCCAACCGTTGGCCATCTGAAACGTTTGGGGAGACAGACAAATCTGTTCAGTGTGCTCAGCTGTGCTGGAAGCTTTTGGAACAGAGCAGACGGTTTCTGGTCAGATACAACATGCTAATATGATAGCGTAGGCGTCTGAGATATAGAGCCTCTGATTGGTTGTGTACACAACCAGAGAATCAGCGTGGTGTTTGGGAGGAGCGGACTAGCACCACAAGACTGGCGCCTGCATCTCGAGCAAGCGGAAAACGTACACGCTGTGGTTTGCAGTAGTCTTCGCAGTGTGTTTCAATGCAGTTTTTCTGCGAACGGGTCAGATGAGAGGCAACTGAGTGGATAAAGGCAGATGGCTGTTAGTTTGAGTCGTGGTGGTGTGTAGGGGCCTTAAGGAAAACCATATGTTCAAATTGGGGTTTCATTTCTGTACATATTCAGATAAATGTTGTAAAAAACAGCCTTCACCCCTAAGCCCCACCCACAAATTAATGTTATTGGTTAGTGACAGAGAAGATGTCTAAAGGGTAGGTATGGAAATGAATACTCGCAGTGGTGGTTCTACGTCCAGTCACGCCCCGGGCAAGACTTCCTCCGAGCAGGACAGACGGGGGGGACTTCAGTGGGAGTTTCAGTCCATCTGTCTCACCTCCTCAACGAGCAGATGCGCCTGTAGCCAGAGGGGGCACTAGTTTTTCTGCGAACAGGTCAGACGAGAGGCGCAGTTGTTGGATAAAGGCAGTTGGCCGTTGGTTTGAGTCTTGGCGGTGTCTAGGGGCCTTAAGGAAAACCATATCTTCAAATTGGGGTTTCATTTCTGGACATATTCAGATAAACGTTAGCCTTCACCCCTAAGCCCCACCCACAAAATAATACAATAGGTTACTGACAGAAAAGGTTTCTAAAGGGTATGGTATGGAAACGGGTACTCAACATACTTTTGGTAACACCTGGGGTAAACGCTTCAAAACTTTCTCCAACAGGATCTGCCGTCTCTTCAACCGTGACAGGAACCATGGTTGGTCTCGCGCTAGTCCTGATTCTGTCCACCATTGTGTATCTCTGCTGGAGAAGGAGAGGAATGGCATCACGTTAGTGACACGCGCACACACACGCGCGCTCGCGCACACACACACACACACACACACACACACACACACACACACACACACACACACACACACACACACACACACACACACACACACACACACACACACACACACACACACACACACACACACACACACACACCTGTACTTTAAGAAAAGGTATTTACTGTAGAAACACAGTAAACACATGTTTCACAAGTCCGACTTTCCATAGCTTCAGACTTTACATCATAATAATGTTAAAACTGAGGAGACAAGCTCAACTCTGGGTGAATAGAGCATTAATACCAAACAAGGATTACTGCTTTTTTTCTACCCCAAGAAACACTTTGTTGTACTTGGTGTTTCAGGCGCCATGGTACAGTTCACCAGTAGAGTTGGGGAAGTAATTAAAGAAGACCCTGCAGAAATAAGAGGTGGAGCGCCGAGTGAAAGGTAAAGACATAAAAAAGATAATGTCAAATAAAGCAGTTCATAATTATTTGTCAATATAGAGTCCAAGTGGTTTTATAAGGGAAGACCATGTGATGTGTTTGCAATGCTTCACTGTTTAATATAGAGGCATGATATTCTAGTGACTAGGCTCCCAAACTAAAAGTTCTGGATTCGAACCCCAATGTCTTCATATTCTGTCCCTAAGCAGGATGCTCTAACCAATGACATACATCTAACATGCCACTAAGTCGCTTTTCTGAATAATCTCACATACAAATATTCAATATTGTTCTCCTCAGGGACTATAATACCCTGGCGAATGAATATGGCAATGGTTCCAACACCGAAGATAAGGGCCCAAACGAGGTCGAGTCCTACAGCAATCTGGAGAGGAATGTCTACGAAGACCTAACCGGGCGAGTTTGCTACGAGCTTGAGCCACTTATTTACTCATGAACACAAACACAGTAAAAGGGCCAATGGGTTGTGGTGTTATGCAATCATTCATATATCGTCAAGGATCTTGGAAAGGCGCTGAGGAGTCTACTGAAATTTTTAATTGTGAGAGGTTACTAGTGGGATAATTGGCTACATTTAGAGCATAGATATGCATTCCATTGGACATTCATCTGATGGCCTTCCTGGTTCTAAACGCTAGCAGGGTGATAGAACCACATTCGATGTATAAAGACGTGGCAGCCATATTGGAGAGGCCAAGACTGGTTTTTAAACAAATACAAGTAAACAGGCTGCAATTTGTTATATATGACTTAATATGAATACAAAAACTACTCACTGAAATCAGCTGAAAAATGTAAACGTAATTTTGCTTCTTATAAAGCGAAATCGCAGTTTATCCCGTTTTTAATAGATTCCCCTAATATAGCAGCAACGTGATTGAAACTTGATCCAAAGGCTAATTCAGTGTCTATGTATGTCCATCGATGGAACAGAATGCAGAATCTCGCATTGAGTTCCTTCGTGCTGCTAGAGTTTAGTTCAAAGATGGGACCAAGATAAAACCAATATATTAAAAGGGTAGATATTAAGCCACCAGGTGTGAGTGTGGTTAGCCATTACAAGTTGTTTGAAAATCTGCCTTTCTGTATGACATGGCCTGCTGACATCCCTAGTGGGTTTGTCCACCTAGATGTATGCTGGCTAGATCAATCCACCAGCCTACCCATTGGACTGTGGCAATGGTGGTTTATCCATCTATCATACATATAGGGGGACACACCCACTAGTGATAATCACAGATTATCAAAACGAATGTGGCCATGGTATATTTTAATCTGAATTAAATAAAAATGCCATTATAAAAGGCATTGATGTAAAGAAATTGTTTTCTCGCTATGTTTTTTAATGTCTTTGTATTGGATTAAATATCACAGCCTACAGCATCCTTGCCTTTGTGACCGATATTGCAAGCTCTATAGTTTAGTTTTAGACTACTGCTGATAACAAAGTAAAATTGTGATGCGTGTTTAAAATAAAGTAGTGAATGTTGCATGAAAATGTTTTGTTACTTTACAATAGGCCTATAGAATATAATGAATGGGGCAGGGGAGTCAAAACAGTGACATGAACAGTAGCAAAACAAGCTGCAGCGACGGATAACCTGCTTAATAACCGGGAAAACCTGCTTCAGAACCTGCTTAATCAGCATTGCACTGTTAAAGGATCCGACCAGTTAACAAGGTTATTTCTTAGGACGTAAATTAGCCATGACTTTTGTTAAACTCAAACGTCTCACATGAATATGCGTTCTGAAGTTGGGCAGTTAGCTATAAATTAGGCCTATGTTCCGCACGCTCTGTGCGCCTAGTTTAATTACAACCTAGTTGTAATTAAACCTAGTTGTAATTAAACTAGGGCTGTTAAATAATTAAACAGTTTAATCGCATAGTAGGCCTATTGGTGAGTTAACTCGCGATTTAAAATATAAATTTAAAAGTAGGGGGGATATCGCAAGTCATTTTGGGAGGCTCAAGGAGGAGAGTAGGCTGATATTATTTTTATTAGCAAGAAAGTGTAAAGACATTTCGGGAGGCTCAAGAAGGAGAGTAGGCTAATATTACATAGGCTATGCAATCGGATTTCAGATTAGCAACAAAGTGTAACAGAACGCTTTACGTGGGAGAGTGTCTACGGCGGGGCCGTTACAATAGTCGGAAGGGGGAGGAAGGGTGGATATGATATTTAGGACCTTACCGTCCATACCGTACCGCACCGGCTGCTAGTCACATGAGCACTGGAACGAGTGTGAGAAGCAACTTGTCTCGGACCTGCTATTAGGCTATAGTCGACCCGGAAGATATATCAAATTATAAAACAATAATGAATAAATATGTTCGAGTGTTTAGCAGCTTCCATGGCTGTAGCTTTGTCCAACACACAATCGCAGACGAACTCCCCTTGGTAGGCCTATCTTTCTCCAAAAGTTCTCACCAATAAAGATGTAGGCTACACAAGCTTCGATTCTGTGTGTGCATGCCACTGCCTTGCTCTTGCACCGCGCATGCTCAGGGAGACCGAGGCGCGCAGTTATAATTATGTGCGAAGATTATGGTTGCGTTTAAGGAAGTGTGATCATTCTCAATTATGAATGCAGAGCAAAACCGTGAAGTGTGAGACAGTGAGAGGGTTAATTAAATAAATAAATGAAGAAGGAAGTGTGGGTGGGGCAGGCAGACTCCACACAGACATTCCAGTGGGTGTGTTCAGCAGACAGGTAGCCTAAGTCATGTCGCGACCTGCTCACCTGTTCTGCTGCTGCATCAAGCCACTTCATTGATGTAGACGTGTTGTTGACATTCTCTCTCAGTTTCTCTGATCTATTCCCGTCACACTGCTTTAAACCAGGGTTCCTGCTAGTGATTCGTCGATATTTGTTATCCTATTCTGATTATGTCAGAAAGGCCTATCCGAGTGTATGTCACCAGTGTCAGCGGCTCTATGGAGGTACCGTATTGGTTTTGTTTAATTTCACATTATGTTATTTCTCATTTCATGTTATGACTCCCTAACTGAATAAAAATGGGTGCATGGATTTCAAATAACTTCCACGACATACCTTGTCTCTTTTAGTTTCTTGCTTTTCGGGAGCTGTTCTCGTACAATACTGAGCTTTCTGTACTGTAGGCCTACTGTTAACTTTAGTATGAAGCACAGCAAAATGATCACCTGGCTCTGCGTTTGCTTTTTTATAGACGAAGAAACGACAGCAAGACATAGAAATGGTTTTGGATGGGAAAAAAATAGACTACTTTGCCGTGGACGTCAGCCTGGACCCTGCATTTAAGGACAAGATGAGGAGGATTGCCTGCAACGACGCAGCACTGCCCCCCCAGATATGCAACGGTGACCAATACTGCGGGGTGAGTCTTAAAACCACGGTGTCTTGATCATGATAAAACATTGGTCAGTTCTGCATTAGTCAACTTCGTCGTGTTCCTACAACAGCCACACCTCTGTGCTGGAGGGGGTGGGGGGGGAGGGGGGTAGCTATGTGGGTGCGCAAAATAAGTGCAGAACTGAATCATTGACCGCAATAGAGACGGTAGTAGCAGTACCAAAGTGTTTAAGTGTGTCTTCAAACTTGTCATATTTGTTGAACACAGGCACACACAGACACACGCAAAATTACCAGTTGTCTTGTTGTATAATTAACTCTGTATTTCCTTCTTTCTAGGACTATGAGGGTTTTAGGAATGCTATAGAGGAGGACAATTTGACAGAGTTCCTTAAACTCTGATGACGACAAGGAAAAGGTGCATTTGTGCCCACATCTTTTTTCTTTTGAAGATACAAATAAAGAGCTGTATAATTATCCATGACTCAAGATTATCATTGCAGGGACACTTAGCGTATACTATTCGTGGATCCTCTCTCAATTAATGCCACCCATTGTGCCAATATATTTTGAAGCATTATCTGTTTGATTAGGCCTCATTAGTGCTAATCACACATATATTTGAATTATCATTATTTTAAAAATTCAGTCCAAAAGTCCGTTTTGTAAGTCCTTTGCAATGAGATATGTTAAATAAAGCCTGATATAGAATAGATTATACATTCATACACTACAAAAAGCATAAGTAAACAATTATTGGGTGATTTTAACACACAGATCCATCTCAAAATGGGCAAACATTTTACTTTCACACAACAATGTAAAATAAATCGGGCCTATCTGAGGGCTAAGCCTCAATGGTTTCGGTGTGTGATTAGGTGAAAGGAAGCGTTTAAAAAGCACGCAGT
>OLKM01001704.1:35000-42500 GCA_900291075.1 Melanogrammus aeglefinus
ACTGCCAGCAGGTAGACATCCTGCTTACAAGCACAAAAATATACTAAACGAAGAGCCTGATGTCATGCCAGATGTGTAAACGGGGCAAGCACCGGTTTGATGCTGCATTGTTTTGTTATATTCATGTGAATCAGTTCATAGCTCGGTTCCTGTCTGAAATCAGGACACTCGCGTCAGAAACTTCCGACCACCAACCCTTCACAGCTAACTTTGAAGCCACCCAAAACATCCAACACAGTATGTCTTTGCATGCCAACAACATTTTGACAATAATAGATGCATGATTTAGAAGACATATTTAATAAAACCTTAAAAGGGCCCCCCCCCCCCCCCCAAGGGTTAGGGTTAGGGTTACCACACATCTCGTGTTACGGGGACCGGCCCATCGGGATCTCAGGGTGAAGTGGAGGTTTTGGCTGTGTTCTCTCTTTCTCTCTCCCTTTCTCCCCCCTTCCCTCAGTACTCCCTGGCCTCCTCCAGCTCGTTCAGAAACACGTCTTGGTGAGGGTTCTCGGGGCACGCCAGCCCGCGGTTGGGTGGTCGCACGGCGTGGAAGCGGCTCCAGTCCCCCCGGCAGAGGATCCAGGGCAGCACGTCCACCTTGAAGTGCAGCTCGGGGGAGAACTCGGTGCTGATCAGGTTGGGCGTGCCGGCGCCCTTCCCCCGCGTGAGCAGCCGCCCACGCTCGTCGTAGCAGCACTGCTGCGCCGCAAGCGTGGAGGAGTCGCCGGAGAGCGTGGAGCGGAGGCAGGAGCGTGCCGACGGCTTGTACACGTCCAGGCGCTCCGCGGGCCCGCTGGCGTCGCGCCACCGGAAGGGCCGGCCGCGGAGCTCGTCGTGGAGGCTGACCACCGCGTAGGCCGCCGCCGACGGGTAGGAGCAGGGGCAGCCGGGCAGCTCGGACAGCACCTGGTGAGGTAGCGCTGGAGGAAGTCGCTCTTGCAGCTCAGCCACTTCTCGCAGGTGTCCACGTCTGGAGGTTAGAAGGAGGAGGACACACGCATTACGGTCGGGGTGATTATGGAGCCTGAACTCTACCACTGCAAATCAGCTCTTCTAAAACCAAGTCCTTCCCTGTGCCTCTCATGGTAAGTTTTACTCGTCGGCTATATGCTATTTAGTTATTTTGGAGGTGCTTTTATTCAAAGGGAGTAACATACGTTTCATTAAGGAAAAGCTTGGGTCGGACGATAGCCGATTTTCTGAGATGGCCTGACCCATAGCTGTTCCTAGATGTCACAAACGTGACTTTTAATAGGGATATGGGGTCAGGCAATTTAATCAAGCATTTAGGAATGAAGACAATGGGTTTCATACCAATACCTTCTCAGCTTGGCGACAGACACCCTGACTACCTCCTCAGGAAATACAAACCAAACACAGCTCAACTGACCTGTCCCGAAGGGTTCTGTGCCGTTCTCCATCTCGAAGGGGAAGGGCTCCACCAATGTGTTGACATCATCTACAAAAAGCAAAGAGGACGCTTATGAAGGCCATTGCTCCAACCAGTAGAGGCACCCACCCCCACAGACAGTGTGTTAAAGTACATATTCACAAAAAGCTAGATCCAACTCACCAGGACAAAGTTCCTGGTCACATCTGGAGGCCTCGGTCAGGGTGCAGGAGTAGCCACACGACTTGGTTCTCTTGCGTTCTCCTTGGCCACAGGTCACCGAGCAGGGGGTCCAGGCAGACCACTCCTCTGTCTCCTTCTCTGTGGGAAGCCAAACAGGAGGGGAACCACCCATCCAGTCAATTTTACCCTGTTTTACCCACCACAACAAGACGTCATTTCAAACTTGACCCCTGCATTCGGCCTCTCTCCAGGAGCCACAGTGCAGCGCCCAGGGACCGACCCCAGGTCTAATTCCGGAGGACAGGCAGGATTATTCACCTAACATTTATGTATTTGGTGTGGGAGGAAACCAGAGCATCCGGAGAACACTGAAACGCCACAAAGAAAGGTGACAGCTGGGTTTGAACAAAAGGCCTTATTGCCATGCTCATCGTCCTGCAAACGTACTCGCGTAATTGATCCAGATCCATCCATCTTCAATAACAAACAATACTTGAACAGTCATTGTTGCTTGGGGTAGCTGGCGGTATTTAAGAATTGCTGCACTTTTCTCCCCTAATATGTAAGAGACAGAATGTTCTGGACCCTAATTCATAGAATGTTGTATAGGCTGCCATAGTCAATACCAATTTGCAATTATTTCCCCCTCTGATGTAAATTTCTCATACAACCATTCAAGTCGTATGTTATGTACCCTTCAGTGAATTAAAGAGGGAGCGAGAAACAGAGTCAGAGGGTGACTAGGGTGGGTGGATCAGTGTGCAGTGTTAATGACATGGAGACATGTTTTAAAAAAAGAAGTAATTTCCAATTAAAGGAGAAGGGTGCAGTCATACCAGCCTGGGTGCTCCCTTTGCCCTCGTGGGTGCTGCCCAATGGCCATGTGACCCGGGTCTCAGACGGGTTTTAATTACGGGATGGGTTAAAATAGGCGGCCTTGATTTAGGCCTAAGCAGCGTTTAGATCTCACCAAATCACAGGCAATTTTGCTGGATTCTTTTAATGTATTTTCTCTGGCCAGACGGTTTGTTCCCTGGATCCACATTTATATTATTTGGCAGATGCAGTGTAGGACACATGGCTTTGACTTGTTGTTTTTATCTACAACTACTGTGCTGGAGCACCTCCACACGTGAAGCACGGGATTACACTGGTCTGGGCTAATCAGATCCATATAGCGCCTGGGGTCGACACAACAAAGGCCAACACAAGCTTCTGTGAAATATAACGGCTGTTTCCTAAAGGCCATTAAGACCTTCAGAAGGGGTGCCAATATCATCCCTTTCTCTCTGCGTCCTGCAAAAAAGTCTTAAAAATGATCCAACCTCATGTGCTTATTTAATCTGTCATTTCCTATTTACACCAGGGGGTTCCTAAACTCTGTCTCTGTACGAGACCTATGCCTACTGAGACAGTAGGCTTTTTTTTTCCCACCGGAAGAAAGCAGGAAGATAAACAACAAACAACAAAGCCATAAATGCTAGGGCCGTGCCCTTGATAGCCCCTCCAAATTCTTGAACAGGCTCGTAGCGCCCCGGCCGCAGAGGGCAGTGAGGGCCGCCGGGGTCCGGGATGGATGGGGGCACGGGGGCCCCTGGGATGGATGAAAGAACCAGCCGAATGGCCCCTGTCATTCTGGATTCCCAATCTGCCCTCTAATTGTCCGCAAAGCCGCGGGCTGTTTTGTCCCTGCAGCACAGTGGCGGCCCCACGCTGCCATTAGCGAGCGCATCGGCTCCATCTTCAAAAGACGGGCCTCTACAAACCAGCACGACCAGTGTCCACTTCAAAGTGCCCCGGAGCCCACAATGGCATGATGGTCTAGTGCCCATGTTCCCACTCCTGGCATGCACCGGCCCACTCTGGCAGTTAGGACGGGCTATGCCGCCATCCGCCAAAGTCAATATCTCTCAATATTCTCTCTCTCTCTCTCTCTTTCACTCTCCCCCCCCCCCCCCCTCTCTCTCTCTCTCTCTCTCTCTCTCTCTCTCTCTCTCTCTCTCTCTCTCTCTCTCTCTCTCTCTCTCTCTCCTCCTCTCTCTCTCTCTCTCTCTCTCTCTCTCTCTCTCTCTCTCTCTCTCTCTCTCTCTCTGTACAAACATTCCAGCCCTTTTCATAGTTAATTGTATATCATTCCATACAACAAGCTCAAAACCTACCAGGGAACCTATTCATTTTTTCCCTAATTATCTCAAACAAATGCGGTTATATCTGTTGCAGTTAAAAATAATTTGGAAGCAGTAATTACTTGCTCCCCAGGAAGCCACACGGAACACAATGTGAAATATGCTCAAGGGCAAATATTTTAATACGGCCATAATGGCAGACGGTGGGCACTTGGCAATGCTTACCATAGTAGCTCTGCATGGGATCCCAGCCCTCGTTCCAGCGGCTATCCCAGTCCCCTCCTACGCCACTGGGAAGGGGCTCCTCACTGCCATAGTCCAAGGAGTAGTCTTCCTCCTCCTCTTCCATCTCCTCCTCCTCCTCTCCGATGTCGTCCAGACCGGAGCGACCGGTGCTGTCCTCCTCGCTGGAGTCGGCGTCGGTGTATCCCCAGAAGAGAGGCCAGAAGAGCTTCTTCCCACCCAGCCAGTCGATGGTGGAGGACGGGGCAGAAGGCGGCTGCCAGTCCTTATCCTTGGACAGGTCCATCCCCACCTCCATCTGGGGCTCATCCACCACTTCGATGGTCACCTGGGGCGTGAGAACGTGGTCAGATGTCTGTATAAAACGTAAACTCTAAAAAACGCCGATGACGTCTGTATCATGACGCGAGCAGTCTGCCGCTTCCGAAGCCCAAAAGGGGAAACGCAGCAGAGGGATCAATAATGCTGATGAACGCCGCAGACACACTCGTTTGTAGTTGATCGTTGATCTTTTGAACACATGAGCATTGGATGACAAACGTATTTTGGGGCTAGTGAACCATCTCCACAAATGATCCGTGTATATGGGGATGGCCCCGAACTTTGTTCAGCCAGCCAGAGATGAGCACGATCACTGAGACAGATCAAACCAACCTCGCTCTGAGATGAGCCACCTTCCTTAGCTCCGAATGAGTCATCCAACACACAACCATTTTCAACAGCAGCGACTTCCGACATTAGTCGGTCAATTAGGTGGCAATATAAGGAAATCAACTCAAATCAGCGTACGATTCTCAGTTATTTATTTTTTCATCCTATAAGAATCTCAAAGATGCCCTTTGAGTCACTGGATTCTTTAATTAACTTTATTTGTATCTACCAACTTCACCGTTTCACCATTTCTATGAAATTTCCTCTTGGTAATATAGTCCTTCTATTTTTTTAATCCACGCCAAGTTTCCCTCACCACCACACACCCCGAGCCACCTATGTGAGCAAGCCTTAAAAGGCCTCATCAAAAGCAGCACTCCCTCCCAGCTCCATTCACACCTCCATCCAAGCCAAAGACGACCGACGTGACGTCTCACCTGTATATTGGGGTTCTGGGAGTTGATGTCAGCGTTGGCCAGGTCTGGGAGGTCCTTGAGGTCCAGGATGAAGGGTTTGGTCTCTTCTTCTGGTTCTGGCTGGGGCAGGACCCCCACCGAGCGATGCGGTGATAGGGAACCCCTCCTCTTGAGCCCGTGGTTCTGGGGCAGGATACTCTGGACCTGGTTATGCTCCTCCGGTTCCTGTGCCATGTTCTGAACCTCATCCTTCTGGACAGCAGCCTGGGAAGACATGTTGTTTTTTAATGTGTGGCCTTAACGATTTAGTTTGCATGCAAAGCTTCTTTTAGATACAGGTCATTAATGAGACGGATGGGACTAGGGGCAATGCTCTCCAAGATGACTTCAGGTTAGCCTGTCGGCATTGGGGCTCAAACCCAGAACCTTTCGGCAAAGAGGATTAACAAATTACACCTAGTGGGGTCCGGCGACAACAGAACAGTAATAGCCAATGGCCAATGGCCCATTTCTTGTGTTCTCGTTTCCAGGACCGAAATATCCAGCATTTCACAGCTCTGTTAGTGTTTTCTTTCTTTTTTTTAAAAAGCCATCAAGGCACCCAAGCATTCCTCCAATCAGCAGACCCCGACCTCGCTGCCCGCCCGCTCCCCACCGGCACCACCACCACCACCATCACCCCCCCCCCCCCTCCGTTTCCCACAGCAGCTATGGCACCCAGGCCCTCTGGACAAAGAAGGGGCCTGTGTAGCATGGATCCCTCCTCTCCACTCACTTAATGAGAGGCCCTGGGATGCCCGGGACCCCTGCACTGGGGCATGGGGAGGGGGGGGGGGGGGTTGTGTTAGGGGCGGGGGGTGTGAACTTCATCGCCATGGGGTCCGTGCAGGTCGTTGGGGGGAAGGGGCCGGGGGGTTTTAGTTATTATGGCGGCACATATCTGTGGAAAAACAACATCTGAGGTATGCCTAAATGTGTACGTCAAAGCCAGCTTTTACTCTTCATTAAAATGTATGCATGGCATCATTTTTGTTCCACCTCACTTTTGTTAAAAATAAATGTCTCGATGCTCATCCTTGACTGATCATCCTTAAATCCCTCCAAACGGCCTGTGTGATTGAAAGCTTCTCCATAAATAAACGTCCCTTGCCTTCACTGGAGCCCTGTGAGCCACACCTTTCCCTGGTGAATGAAACATGAACGCAGCAATCGGCATGTTGGCTCGGTCGCGTCCATAAAATAAACACGATCTACTAAGGAGGATAGGTTCTTAAGTAAGCCCTTACTGTACCAATACATCCTCACCAGGGGACCAATACAATCCTACACACAGTGCGGAGAACTGTGCCTCACACACACACACACACACACACACACACACACACACACACACACACACACACACACACACACACACACACACACACACACACACACACACACACACACACACACACACACACGGACCAACGGACAGCTTGTTGCTTGCACCAGGGTCCGACAACAAGGAGGGGGGGGGGGGCACATACCTTCACCCCCCCCCCTCCCTCTTCCTCTCATCCTGTTACACATCTGGATCGCGTGTTCCATTGCCCCGCATATCTCTCTCCTCCTTTTCTACCCCCTCTGTGATCCCTCCTGCCTCCTCCTCCTCCGATCAAAGCAGACGCCCGATGGCTGTAGCTTAGCGTTGGCGAACAGCACCCTTGGCACCATCGAGGTACACTAAACTCTATACAGGATGCAGGGTTAAAGGCTTGAGTATACAGGGGTATAGAGTTTAGTGTACCGGTCTATAGTGATGAGCATGCAGGTTTATAGGGTCAAGTATACAGGCGTATGGGATTGAGTGTACAGGCTTGTGTGGTTGAGTATACAGGGTCATAGGGCTTGAGTGTGAACAGTTATAGGGTTGCATTTACTGGGTCCTAGGTTTGAGTGAACAGGGTTATAGGGTGGAGTATACAGGCATATAGGGTTGAGTTTACAGGGTTATAGGGTTGAGTATACAGGGTTATAGGGTGGAGTTTACAGGGTTATAGGGTTGAGTTTACAGGGTTATAGGGTTGAGTTTACAGGGTTATAGGGTTGAGTTTACAGGGTTATAGGGTTGAGTATGGAGGTGGAAGAAGCATGTGTGTGTATGTGTGGAGCGTGGGCTGGGGTGCACAGGCTATGTGGCAGGCCTTGATTTACGCAACCGTAAATATCAAAGGTTCTCCTGCGCCCGGCCGTTTCAAAACCATTACAGAAGAACAATAAACTATGGGGCCGCTTTGATCGCCTTTTTCAAATACAAAAATCAAAAAGAAGGTGGGGGGGGGGGTGTGCGCAAAATGAATGCCGGCGTGATGGAGTAGAGGGGGAGAGGGGGGAGGGGGGGAGGCAACGCAGACAGAGGCCATTCTCTCCTCCCACCTCCTCCGCCACCTCCTCCCACTACACCCCTATGAGATGAGAGACCCCCCCGGGTGAGAAAAAACAGGAA
>OLKM01001704.1:45000-53287 GCA_900291075.1 Melanogrammus aeglefinus
TATCTTAAAATCCCAACACAACAAACTTCTCAAGGGCAAAAGTTACTGATAGAGCTTCCAATGGGTAATGAAGGTCAGTCCACGGGTTTATTTGTTGGTGGGTTGAGCAACAGCAAAGAACATCAAAGAGTTCCACACCGGCAGCCTCCTATTGGTCAGTCGTTGTGACCTGTTCTAAGCCAGAAGACACTAGCCTACCACCGGACAAAATGTTCATGTTGCGATATGTTGCAATCACATTGTGCCTTCACAGGAAGACAACCAGGAAGAGCTGGTATTCGGCAAGGAAACTGAATCAAGTTGTGAATTCAGAGCAAATCCAAGGACAGAGAAGAGAATATTCTAGGATACGTTGTGTTTGTTCTATATATTTTTTTATTATTAAATCATTGCTCAACTGTTATTCAAGCCGTTTGGGACAAAGACAAACAAACAAATGTCAAACCATCATTTTGGAATGAATGCAGAAAGGCAACACAATGGAAAATCGAATTTACAGTTTAAAAAGTGACCAAATAGTCCCATGGCGCTAAAATGCCAGAATCATAATAAAAAAGGTAGCTTGAAACTTTGTGTTAAGATTAATCAACATGTATAAAGGAATGACCAGATAGACCCCAACAGCCGCTTCACTTACTGACAACAATGAGGTGAACTTAAACTTGCAACGACAATAACAGAAACAACAACAACAACGTAAAGCTGCGCACAACATTAGGGAACATGGAAAGCAGTGTTCTGCCATCCCACCGTGCACCACGTCGTAGCGGCAACCTACGAAGCTAGCTAGCGCAGACAGACAGTCGGAAATAGTAGATCGATGAATAACAACGACATTCAAAACCCTCGAACCAGGTGGATCTGGAATGTCATCCAATCAGTTCACAGACGATAAACGGTGAAGGGTGCAAAATAGACATAACATTTTCCAAAAGGACGTCCAACAACGCCGAAAGCCCCCTTCAGCGCCTACATCATATGTGCATCTGCCATGCTTGTCAGTAGTTCTCGCACTGAAGTCAAACGTTGTGAGTAGTCGGGTACAAAAGACAAATACAAAGGGCATCAACACAGGGGCACACATTTCAAGCTGCCGTTCTGATAACAACCAAACAGATAAGAATACACCTTGATAAACCAGGGGCAGCTGGGAAAGAAATGAACCAAATCAAAAATACAACACAGGGCCAAAATAAATAAATAGCACGTCTGCACTTCGGAGAAGCAGGGACGCCTCGTCGTCATACATACAGATGGTGGTTCAGCAGTGCTTGGTTATCGCAAGGGGGAGTGGGGGGGCGTGGCTTGGTAAGCGTGTCCCCCGAAAAGCACTTGAGTGAGTGAAGAGAATGATGCGTCTGCAAAAGGCGTGTTTCTCTATGTGTGCGTGCGTGTGTCTTTCTGTATGTGTGTCTGTGTATACGTGTGTGTGTGTGTGCGTGTGTGGCATCATTCGCATATAGAAAGGTTGAAGAAAGCTCAAGTGTTCGAGTGCAGGTGTCCACAGTGTATATTGTGGTGCGTCATGAAACGACAACCGAGTTTAAAAATGAAAAGAGAATGCTCTTCCGCCAGCCTCTTCCTTTAAAACGTTTTGCCCCCTTTCAGAATGGTTTGATTTGACATTTTTAAAAAGAAAAATACAAAATCTATCTATACAATTCTATCCTTTGGTTAGGGGATTTTTCTTTTTGCGTATTCAAGTAAAAGTGTTTAAAGAGAAAAAAGCAAAAATACCAACATAAATAAGAGACTGAGGACATGTTTGCACGTTCTGCTTCCTGCATAGAAGCATCTGACGGGCCCCACCATGCTGTAGTCCCAATCTCCACTGACCAGGATAAATAATATTTACAAATATATTCTTTTCTCTTTCCTTTACTTGCGTTTGCATCGCAACCTCTTTTAAAATCCTATTTCCGATTAGTATATGTATTCTCTTTAGTCAACCAGTTGTTACGCAAGACAGGTAGCGGTTTACTCTCTTTTGCCTCCTCAAACGCTGTTGGAGTCACAGGAAGAAGGGGGAACAAGTGACCCGTGTGGCTGGATTGCTGCTATTGCACAAGTTAATAATTCTGTGTGAACAAAAATCGAAAGATATTTAAATATATATATATTTATACATATATATGTGTTTCAATTTAGGTAAGGGTGAGGTGAATGCAGTCACAATAAGTTAAGACTTTAGCGAGTGAAAACGCATTGTGTAACAATGCATTAGGGTTGCGAAGGACTGGAAGTTAACCCCCCCTTCCCCCATATCTGGTGAAAACAGATCTCCCAGAGTGCACCACTGCAGCACTGGGGGCATCCCCCCTCCCCCGCCAGGTTTGAGCAAGCAGGACCAGGGGGGGTGGGGGGGGGGGCTCGAGGTTGCCAGTGTTTTTTTAAAGGGGAAGAAGAGTCGCCTGGGAAGGGAACTGAGAGAGAGGGGCGGCGTAGAGACTGGAGGGGGGGGGGGGCTCAGTCCTGCAGGTAGCTCTCCTCTGACATCCAGCCCAGGGCGGGGGTCACGGTGGGCTGGTGCCGGGAGTACTTGAGCTGGAGGAGGTCGCCTACCTCGCCGATGGCCTTCAGAGCCTGTAGGGAAGACCACACAACAACAAGCCGGTCAGCAGTCGCCTTTTATGTTGGAGGAAAACCAAACACCCGTTATGTTGACGTTTGTTTACACACACACACACACACACACACACACACACACACACACACACACACGTACGCAAACAAACAAACAAACAAACACAAAAACACACACAGACACACAGACGTAGAGAGAGCGATAGAGAGATAGATAGATAGATAGACATTGAGGTGGAGGGCGGGGAGATTATGACATTATTAACGTTCATCCCATTGGACAGCCAGTATTTGATCATTGACCAATCAAAGTGAAGGAAGAGGACGGTGCTACACTGGTATGTCCACCCCTGGACAAATTAACTCGGGACTCATCGGCCCTTAAAACATGAAAGATCCTGCACTCCTAGAACACAGCGGAGCACCTGGAACCAATTTAACCTCCTCTGCTGACCCCCCCTCTCCTTTAGACACACACACACACACACACACACACACACACACACACACACACACACACACACACACACACACACACACACACACACACACACACACACACACACACACACACACACACACACACACACACACACACGGGGCGCCGATTCCCCTTTGAATGGCGTATTAAAAAGCGCTGTTGACTCAGGCCCCGTGGCGCGATGGATGGAGGGCCTTTGAAGAGACGCACGAGCCCTTTGTCAGCCGGATAAATGGTGATGAACGCCGGGCGCGCCTGGCCTTCCTACTTGGATGTGGAGGGGGGGGGGGCTGCGTTTAGTGGCCAGCGCTGACAGACCCAAACCGACACAGATGGGAATGTGCACGTGTTGGCGCTACTATACACACACAGACACACTCACTCACTCACACACACACACACACCTTGAGCTAAGGAGATCTGACAAACTTGACTGATGGTGAAGCCCCAGATCTACGGGTGCTGCGGAGGCGGCCGCCGGCCCAAACACATGGCCCCTCCGGGGGCCTAAGCACCTCCCTCCGTCAGCGTCACCCCGGATTACAATCAGCTCCCGCTGTCAGCGGCGGCCGTGTGATCTCACGACTTTCCCTTAAACGCGTGCCAGGCAGCGTCGAGTTGTTTTGACCCACGATAAACGTTTCCAGTTCTCACTTTTTTTTTTGCACACCAACAGGCGATGCACACACACACACACACACACACACACACACACACACACACACACACACACACACACACACACACACACACACACACACACACACACACACACACACACACACACACACACACACACACACACACACAGCGGTCTGACCAGTGGACCAGTGAGCCCTCCCCCGGACCCCTCGTACCACGTCCAACGTCTCTCGGGTGTGGGCGGCCGACACGCAGAAGCGCGCCCGTGACTCGATGATAGGCGTGGCAGGGAAGCCCACCACCACCGTGCCGATGTTCCTCTTCAGCATCTCCCGGCCGAACGCCCTGTAAACAACAACACCACAACAACAAGGTGAGGTAAGGTACAGGCACTTTATTTGTACCCGGAGATAGATTTGGTTGCAGTTAAAAAGAGTAGGCTGCTTACACACGTACAGACAACATTTAGGATAACGACTGAGACAGTCACAACAGTGCTCCAGACATGGAAACATGGATTAAAAAACAACAACAACAATGCTCACAACCACGGTAAGACGCCGGCAGATCCGGCCACTCGTTTGCTATTTCAGTTTAATTTGACAGTTTGCCTGAAATGCTGCTATTATGCGTGTTCATGATGGCCCCCATTGAGCACTCCTCTGCTTCCCTAGTATGAACCCCCGCATTGGGTTCAAGGTTTCTTTATTGTTAATCAGGGTTTTTCCGGCCTGTAAAGCCCTTTTAGACTGCAAGTGGGATTAACGGCTATACTAAGAATTGCCTGACCTTACACAGAGAAGCGGTCCTACCCTATCCTGGCAGACTTTGACCCAATCCCATTTCTACCCCTTACCCCTTCCCCTTACCCCTCCCCCTTGTTTTGAAGGGGTAAGGGGAAGGGGTAAGGGGTAGAAATGGGATTGGGCCTAAGTGTTATGGTTAGAGGAAGTGGTCTCTTCCTAGGGTTAGGGTTGATAGTCATGTTTAGGGGGTTAGGGTTTGGGTATGGGATTAGTGTTAGGGGCATAAGGTAGGGGTCTGAACCCATCTTTGTTAACTGGTAGAGAGTAAGGGGTCAGGGGTTAGAAGACGGACCCCATCTTTGCGGGCTGGTAGAGAGTAAGGGCTTAGGGGTAAAGGGGTTAGAGGAAGCGGTCTTACCCTATCTTTGCGGGCATGTACAACATCATGGGAACCACCGGGGAGTCGTCGTTGCCGTAGATGATGAAGCCCATCTCTCGCAGTTTCCTGCGGAAGTAAGTGGTGTTCTCCGACAGCTGCCTTAACCGGTCAGCGCCTGAGGGAGGAGACAGACGGACAGGTGAGTCACCATGGACTGAATGTCGTCGGTTTTTACGTCTGCTAGCCCGTACAACGCCGAAACTGAAATTATACATGAGCCAATAGGCTATGATAAGAGAGGGCTTTTCCTTCCACAGAGATTAGTATTTATCCAACATGTTGAGGTGAATTATACAAATGCTGTGACACAAAATGGACAGAGCCGTAATTCGATAAAACAAATAAAAGGGAATTTCTTTACCCAAAATTGGGGGTATATTTGGTTAAGTCATCAGACTCGGGGCCATCAAAACACACACAAATCACTTCCTGTGATTTGTGGTTACACCGTGCCCATTGCTAAACTGGAAAAAGGCTCTGGTAGATAGCATCTTATCCAAGCAAACAAGCGTCTGGTACGGCACGCTGATGACTGGCCCAATCTTCGGGCTTCAAAGTGTTGGGAGACGCAACAACGTTGGACATGATATTTATCGTGATTTATTTCCCCGGGGCTCCTCTCTGATCTGAGTGATTACATGGAGGGGGTGGGGGGGGACATAGTGGTTTCTCTTTGTACTGTTGTAGCATATTAGCATCTGTTATACGCCTTTTCCACTGAAGAACGCTTAGCTTGTTATGAAGTCCACACCTGTAACTCGAATACTCGAATAAAAGCTTCCAACAACAGAAGGCGACCATCTTGGTGCTTTAACACACAAACTGAAACTTCGAAAAACAACAACACGCAAGCAGGGAGCTTAATCTCTCCCCCGCCCCCCACCCCCTTCTCTTTTGGACTCGGAATGCGTCGGCGTCTGCGACTTCAAAAGGCGAGAGAGTGCTCAAAACAGCGCGGCTGCAACCAATCAGAAGTCACGCCACACGTCACTGTTCCTCTTCCAAGAGGGGAGGGCCTGCTGAGTGTCCCGGTGCACGCAGCCCAAGGTCAGAGAGACGTCTGGGGGGAGAAGGGACTGCGGTGGAGTGGTGAACAGGCCGTGGTGCAGGGGTCAACGGGCCGCGGTGGAGGGGTCAACGGGCCGCGGTGGAGGGGTCAACGGGCCGCGGTGGAGGGGAGAAGGGGCCGCGGTGGAGGGGAGAAGGGGCCGCGGTGGGCGGCAGTAGCTCAGCAGGTAGAGCGGGATGGCCGATAACCGCAAGGTTGCTAGTTCGATCCCCGGCAGCTCCCAGAGTGTCGAGGTGTCCCTGAGCATGGCACCTATCCCTAACTGCTGGCTGGCTGTCACCTTGCGTGGTTGACTCCGCCGTCGGTGTGGGAATGAATGGTTGGATTCACGCAATATTGTAAAGTGCTTAGGAAAAAAGCGCTATAGAAAACACAGTTAATTTACAATTTACTATTTACGATGGAGGGTTGACGGGAAAAGGGGTGTGTGTGTGGGGGGGGGGGGGGGGGGGGGGGACAGGCGAACGAACAAAAGTGGTTTCGGTTCATTCTTCTGAGAAACGACCCTGTCACTTGATTTGACACCTTGAGAACCGGTTCGTCCGCCTGGAGTCAGACTTTGTTTAAAATGTCTCAAAAGGGTCCAACGAGACAGGTTTTGGAAATTAAAGTAGTGTGAAACCGGTTTCAGGTGACAAGAGGACTGCAACACTGCAGTGATGCAACACTTTCGATTGATGCACAATGGAGGCATCTCAACGCAGATAGATGTATCTGATCGATAGAAATCTACAAAGAGACCAAAACAACTGATCTATAGCAGCATCTATAGAGGCTATGGTGGGGGGGGGGAGAGAGGGGAGAGAGGGAGAGAGGGATCAAAGAGCCCGTTTGATCGCAGGTCTTCGGCATGGTACCCCTTTGTAAACAGCTGTGCTGCGCAAGATATACACAGTCCCCCCCACACACACCACCGTCAGAAGTCCCAAGATATACACAGTCCCTCTCACCCACACACACCACTGTTAGAAGTCCCAAGCCAGACTTCTGTGTTCAATCAGTTTTTAAGACTACAATGATTCTTCTATTTATTTTCTGTCAATTTGCATAAACGATCCTCCAATGCTTGGAATTGAAAAACCTCTGCACTTGGCAAAATATATACTAATTAATTATAACTAAATGTTAACCATTGTTTGTATTTAATCTTCATATTTAGAGTGTGAGACGGATGGAAGTGGGCTGGTCCATGAGATATGAGAGTCATATCTGGGCTGAAACCCATACCAAATACCGCTCCTTTATTTACTGATTTTCTATACTGCCTTTGGCCTTTTGATAGCAGCTCGTATCAGCTGGCTGGGAATGAGAGATTACCATAGCAAGCAGAAAATGGTTATCACGTAGAAGTAGCCAGAGTACAAAGGTGGTAAAGCTAATACCCCAAATCTAAAATAAACAAATCGAATCACGAGAGTTCTCTAAAAACGTCAAAGGCATTCAACATGAGCGGTCACATAACGTGGAGCCGAGACGCGATCTCCACAAAGCTCTTGGATGCCCCCTTGTGGTCGACGCTTCAAGTTACCGTCAAGCCAGCAATGATGTCATACAAAATACAGATGGATCATTTGACTTGTTCGTCATTTAGGTCCAAAGGGCAAGTTTCAGTGGCTGTTAAGATACATTTGTTGAATAAGCAAGTAGGGGTTAGGATTCCGGTTCATTTCAAAACTAGACTCTTTGGAATGGTAGCCACAAAGCCCCTAACCACACTTGAATATCCTTCCCTTTCACAAAGAGTGGGTGTTTAGATGGAGTATACATCTTATAGGCTTGACTTAGAGAGGGTACCAAAGACCCAAAGACATAGAGAACAAATAAAAGATGGCCAGAGCCTAGAAAGCTGTCCTCATGACCTAAATATGTGATTACAGCAGTCATCTTGCCCAAGGAATCTGAGGCAGACAATACACATACATGAGGGATGTGGTAGGTACAGGAAATTAACACGCACGCACGCACACGCACATTAATGAGCTCAAAGAAATGAGAAAATATGTAAATAAGAAAATATGGGATCAATAGGCCCAAATCCTTTTTTTTTTACTTCAATTTTGTAGCGTTCACTTCTTATACTGACATCTCTCATAGTCCTCATAGTTCTGGAATTTGCTGTGTAGCAATAAGCGCTTCGATGTTATCCCAGCCATGTCTCAATAGATTATAATTAATTCCATTGCTCTCCACACGTCCGTGTGCCAGCCCAGCACAACGCCCTGAGCTACCTGGCAGGTTATTACCAAACTAGGACAGGGCACTTATAAGCGTGAAAGCCACAGCACAAGGGCGTGCTTTGGGTTTCACACACACACACACACACACAC